>CAXITT010001638.1:0-53521 GCA_964033795.1 Lymnaea stagnalis
GTGTTCAGTGAGCGTTTTGCTCTGATTAGTCTACTCGGCTTCTGTGAAACAAATATTATGTTCAATAAGTGAATTGCTCTTGTTCTATATTTTGTATAATATTGGTGAACTTAATAATAAAAATGAGAAGGTAATACTCTTTTACCACGCGGACATGGTTCTATTTTGCTTGGTCCAAGTATGTTCCGGGTGCGTTATTTTTTCGGGTATTTGAGCCAGTACCCAGCTCATTATTATCTATTTTTCATTAAATCTTTTACAATTCTTCGTTTAGAACGCATTCAACCTCACCAAATACTCCCGCAAAAATGACGTCATCAAAGCGATCAGTCAATTGAAACACGGGGAAGGAGTTTACACCGATACAAGCGTGGGCATCAAACACATGGACGAGGTCCAGATGTCCAATAACTTGGTCAGAACTGGAATGGTCAAGGTCGGGCTGATCATTACAGACGGCAAATCACAAGAGTAAGTGCCAGCAGCATGTGTCCCAACCCGTCAATATCCAAGAATATAATAGTTTAAAAATGCAGGAAATCTCATCGAAATAAAATATTCTAATTTTATACAAATCCTCAGCAATTCTCCTATTAGACTACAAACATTCACATCTGCCCTACTCTTTTAACTAAACTCACTCCATACTATATCCAGTTTCGGTAAAACTAAAATGGTCGCCGACGCTGCCATGGACCACAAGATATTGATGTTTGCAGTGGGCGTGGGAAATTCAGTTAACGACAGAGACCTGCTGAACATAGCAGGTCACCCCGGCCGTGTTTTCAAGGTGAAAAGCTACAATGATCTCACTCTTATCACAAAGTCCTTGGCTTGTATGAGTAAGTAACATTTGAGCTATTTCAACGTTCAACGTTTGATTACCATTAAGCAATAGAGACACAGGTGTGATGCACGGTAAAGTAAAGAGGATTGGGGGAGGGTGGTCCTCTGATCAAACGAAATAGAAAATTTCGAGTTCGATTGAGTGTTTTTAAACTGTGATAAGAGCAGGATGCCAAAAGAGCAGTATATCATCATTGCTGGTTGCCACCAGAACATGGGGACACCCAGAGCAAAGTGCCATTAGCAAGTAATTCATCAAAGATGGAAGACTCAAATCCACTGGAACTTCCGAAGGGGGGGGGGAGTGGACACTAATGGTTTATCGCATTATGTGATACCAACTCAAAGGAGTCTAGTGTTAGAAAGTAATGTTTTTGTCATTGGTAGCTAAACTATTTTTGTAATCACTTTGTAATTTTTGGGGGATTTTAATGGCAGGTAAACTTGTGATCTTTATCTTGAACCAATCCAATTCAACTTTTATTTATGATTTTGCATACATTATATTATAAAAATGAAAACCTTTTTGGTAATGTGCATGCAATGGAAGCTGGAAGACACAATGATTCATGACTTTCAATCTTAAATGAACAGATCTTTTTATGATTTTTATTGACAGAGGAGGATTAACATTAATTTTGCAATCGTCCCTCCCCAATTTTGTAATTTCCGATGTAATAAACAGAAGTTGTTATTTTCTGATTCGCTTACATAAAATAATCTCTATAATATTTGAGCGTCGTTGATCTTTTAAATTGAATCAACACAACTTTATATATCACTTTGCAAAATATTACTGAGAAATGTGTAAATGTTTGCTTTTTTTTTTCCTATATTTATATTGCAATGGACATAAAACACCTGCTGCGTGGATTAGTTTGGCGCTTTGAAAAATCTAGTCCTGCGTTTGAACTTTCACAACTTGCCAACTTTTCATTATTAAAAAAAAATCAATGAATTATCAAAATTAAATTAAACTATTTAAAAATACTACGTGTATGAATATTTATTTTAGCACAAATAAAAAAGCGAAAATGAATGGAATTTTTTTACATTTTCTAATTTTTCTAAAATTAATATACATGTATATATTTCACCACCGTCTAGTCTTACAACCGGCCCATACGTTTTGCGGTTTATTAATTATTATTAACCAAAAAAAAAACAATAATTTAATAATGTATTTATATTTTGAAAACAAAAATAAATTATGTAAAGCTGTAAAGGCAGGATATATTTATTCTAATAAACTTTACTCAGTTTTTATTTAAAACAAATTCGTATATTTATTGATAGAAATCAAAACCATCTTGGTGTTTAAAATAAACGTGATCATATCGATATTTCTGAGAAAATTAATCATCTTTAAGCTGTTTTTTTAAAAAAAAGGAAACTCTTTTGTTATCCTAAACTTTAAAAAAACATTTTTTAAAAGTGGTGGGTACATGAACTCAGTCTAAGATAGGTAAAGATTATTTTAAAATAGGAATCATATCTTCTTACATATCCCATTCTCAAAAGTTCTTACTCCATTAACCTTAGCTAAACTGCCTTTGTCATTCATAACATTTTAAAACCATGAATTTACTTGTTATATCTCAATCATCAGAAAATTGAGAAAAATCCTTTTAAAAAATAATTTAGTAAAATTAATGAATATGCACTTGTAAATTTTATGAACATTCGACATAATTTGATTAATTCTTTTATGTTATGGCGATACAATTACATTCAAACTGGGCCTGCATACGAATTTTCTTACATTATAACAAAGTAATTAACGAAGATTACCTTTTAAAAGATTTAATCACTAAACATAGATTGAATTTTTATTTTTTTTAAAAATTCGTATTTTAGTTCATTTTAACACAAATTAGTTAATAAAAACGAGTGATTTGATTGTTTTTTTAATATTTGAATTCATTAAATATTTTTTGTATTAAAACTGTTTAAAATATTACATTTCATTAAAAAATATCCTCATCAGAGGAGTGGTTTCAGAGGCGCTTGCGTTCAGACGAAGGGAAATCCGAATATTTGAGTACTACAACAAGAAAAAATGAATTTGGTGAGTTCAGTTTAATTTATAATGTTTATGGTACAGATTTGCTGGAATAAAATATAACTAGTGTGATTTAAATTAACCACTTGACAACACAACAAAAGAGTTAAAATGCATTCAGTCTCTTTTTGTGACTTTTCTTTAATTACAAACTACGTGGTTTTAGCCCCGTATATTCCAGGGGTCTCCAAACGTTTCATCCCAAAGGCTGCATTAACTAACAAACAGCAGTTCTTGGGCCGAAATATGGATACTATTTACATTATTTATTTAATATTATTTTTGTTATTTGTTATTTAATAACGCATTGATACACTACAAATAAACACCTGTATTAGTGAGAATGGTAAAAGAATTTCTTGAATGCCACAATAGAAGACATTTTTGGCTTTAGATTTGATGTTACTAACATCAACAGTGACCTGAGATTATCAATGAAACAAGTTTGTTCTTAAATAACTTTTTACGTATTTCAAAACTGAAAACGTTTTTTCACACAGGTATGTTGTTTTAAAGATTGAAAGATAACTTGAAGCAAAAGTTTTGACATTAGGACAGTCTTTCTTGGGCAAAAACTGGTAAAAACCCACCAGTCCTTCTTTGAAATTGTCCCTGAGGAGGTAATTTGCTTTCAACTCAATAATCTCCAGCTGCAGTTTATCTTGGCAACAGGCCACATCTGCTTCAAATACGTTTTCAAACAGTCTCTAATATCTTTGAATCCAAGTCCGATAACCGCTGCTGAAACTGCAGCCGCTGGAAGTCTTTGGTGATCTCGCATCCAAATGACGTAGGGAGCTTCGCTGTTGCTTCAGTGTTGAAGGCCTTGCACTGCTGAAATTGCATTAAGCTGTTGAGCCTGTACGTGTTCCAAAAACAATGCGAGTTTGGATTTGAAGGTGGTTTTGTGGTTGTATAGATCAGAAACTAGGATTTTCTCTCTTTGTAGTTTTAGGTTCAGAATATGTAAATGGCTAGTTATGTGTACAGCAAAGTTCAAATTTCCCTACCCACTCTTCATCAGACAGTTATGTTTGCCTTTTCTTACGAGGAAGTCACCTATTTCATTTCTTAACTTTAATACTCCTCTCAGAACTTTCTGAAAATTTAATCAATCTTATTATTGTGTAATTTAGTACATTTTCCAATTCTGTGTTTGTATCTTTTAACTGGTCTTTGATCTGTTTATGGTGAGTGTGTGTTACCTAATTAAATTTTGCCATCTTTCCGAGAGGATTCAGTGGACTGCTAATGTCCACATATTTAGCACACAAAACTAGCTGGGGAATAGTACAGTGCAGGAACTTTGGTTGTAGAATGTTTTTCTCATTACACTTCTGATTCACTTGTCCAACCAAGCATTTGTATGCCAATCATTTCCTTTTATCTATCATCTATCAGGCATTTGAGGTTAGTCAAATCAAAGTTATAATCAGTAAATGCTTTTTTTTTAATTCCTAGAATATATCCTCTTTGGTTACAATGCCGTCCGTGCATGCTCTTTTTTAGGAATAAAGCTCATGTGTTCATGTCTTCATTCACACCTCTAATGAACACAAGCATTTTAGAGGTTGAACAGTTGTTCAGTGATTCATCCATTGAAATTGAAAAATGGCGTAACTTGCTTGGACTTTTCGCTATTTGAATCACAATTTTTTCACCCATGTTTGCAACACAGCGGGCAACGGTATTTGCCCCCAAAGCTACATTTTCAAATTGTTTTGACATTTCTGGGCAAAGTTTCTCAGCCACAACCAAAACACATTACTTCACTACTTCACCATTTGTTTACAGTTTTGCCACTTTTATCTAGAACGTAAGCAACTTTATAATTGGACGTAGTTGAGGATTCGTTTTCATTTGAGGATTTATTGAACAATGTTGATTTTGTAACTGTCTGAGAACATTTTTAGGCACGGTCTTAAGCTTCCGAATGTGCATATTTCCTCTGAAATTTGCTGCTTTAATGACGTATGCGCAGAATGTATTCTCTTAAAATAGCCACGGTTTCTTTACGTCATATCATCTCATTGACTGTGGGCGGAAGTAGAAAACATAAGCAGCAAATAAGGTTTAGACAAAAAGAGCACCACGGGCAGGATGAGAGAGCATTAGTTTGGAGACCCCTAGTCTACTCCCACAATCGGTCCTCGCTTATCACAGTATATGATTTTTTTTTGTAGAAAAGAAAAATCATTTGACAATGAAATTAAATTAAGGAAAATAAAAAAAAAAATATGAAAGTTACAAAGGACAAGATAATGTTATACTTATTAATAGCATTTCTCGATTTTTCTTTGAAACAAAATCATATTTATACTACTAGAAATCAGAACAATCTTACTTTTTTACACAAAACGTAATTATCTCTGTATTTCTGAGATTTTTTTAAAGTTCCTTGTTGACTATAAATTTGTCTCAAATACTTACTTGGGTGAGTTGAGTGTTGTAGGTTAATGCTTTTAGATTAAGATTGGTAAAGTATATTTTTAAAACGAATCAGGTCACTTCACATATTCATCTCCCACATTTATTTTACTCCATTAACCTTTGCTACACTGCCTTGGTCATTGTTACATTTTAACGTCATGTTATTGCATGTTATGTCTCAATCATTAGAAAATTCGTACAAAATAATTTTAAAATTTTTTAATTTACATAAAAATAATGAATGTACTCTTTTACATTCTATGAATATTGGACACATTTGATTAATTCTTTTATGTTTAGGCGATAAATTTACATACTAATTGGACCTGCATGTGAAATTTCTTACATTTCCACAAAATAATTAACGTAAATTACCTTTTTTCAAGATTTAATCACTCAACATAGATTGAATTTTTTTTTTTCGGGTTTTATTTCATTTTTAACACATATAAGTGAACAAAAGCTGGTGATTTTATAAAAGCATTATTTGAATTAATGATATATTTTTTGTATTAAAGCAGTTTAAAATATTAAATTTCATTAAAAATATCCTAATCAGAAGAGGAGTATCAGAGGATTTCTTAATCAGGGGAGGGGGAAATCAGAATATGTGAATCAAATTTACTAGTTACAAATATTTCATTCGTTCGCCACCCACGTTTTGCTCCATGAATTTAATTGACTTAAACACAGCATGCTTATTGAAAACTTTTGTATTGTCTATAATGACAGAGATCTCTACAAAACAAGAAGATGCACAAGGTGAGTTCATTTTTAATTAGGAGTTTAATGCCAGATTTACTGGAATAAAATATAACTAATGTGACAAAAAATGCACCATTTGACAACACAATAGAAGAAGTAAAATTCTTAGAGTCTTTTTTTTTGTTTGACTTTTTATTAATTTGCAACGACTTGGTTTTACCACCGTCTATTTCCATACCCGGCCCGAACGTATAATAGTGTATTTTTTGTCATTGAGAAAAAAAAACATCAATTATTAATGAATTTAAATTTTGGAAACGATATATATATAATAATTATAATATATAATTTTGGTATAAATATATTTTATTCTGATACAATTTTCTCGGTTTTTCCTTGACACAAAATTAGTATATTTATTGCTAGAAATCAAAACTATCTTGGTCTTTAAAATAAACGGTATCCTATCGATATTTCTAAGAAAAGTAATCATCTTTGAAGCTGTTTCTTTCTAAGATAGGGAATTTTTTTTAAAAATGAATCAGATCTCTTCACATATCCCATTCCCACAATTCCTTTCCTCCATTAACCTTTGCTAAACTGCCTTGATATTTTCTAACATTTAAAACTATGTTTTTACTTATTATGGCTCAAGTATCAGAAAATTGAGGCAAAATCCTGGAGAAAAAAAAAAGTTTAATAAAATTAATGAATGTACACTTTTACATGCTTATGGTATTCGACATAATTTGATTAAATCGTTTATGTTTTGTCGATAAATTTACATACTAACTGGACCTGCATAGGAATTTTCTTACATTTTCACAAAGTATTGACGTAAATTACTTTTATACACTAAACATAGATTGAATTTTTTTTTTTAAATTCAACCCTTTATTTCACTTTCTATGTCCAAGTAATTAAACGGATTTGATAAAAAAAAGAATATTTTTTTAATTAATTAAATATTTTTTGTATTAAAACTGTTTAAAATATTAATTCAATTTCATTAAAAATATCCTTATAACAGGAGAATATTTTTATAATGGCATTCAATTAAAGCACAAAAAGTAAAAAGATGCGGACTCTCTCTGTCTCCCGTATTCTCACTCTCTTCTTTTTCATCTCTCTCACTCTCTCTTTCCTTAGCTCTGTCCCTCCTTTTTCATTTAAACATTTCAAGGCGTTTTTTTTAAGTTCCTTTATAATCCTAATTCGACCCCAATGTGTTTTGATCATAACACACGCCCTCCATAAATCTATCCAGACCAGACTCCGTACATTAACATCTCACACTCCTACTTCTACGTCTCATCAGTCAAAACATCCCAATATTCACAAATCTCAACCCTACCTCAACATCTCACATCCTAACATCAACAGTTTGCTATGATGGGCCAATGGAACTTGGTATAGTCCTGGACGCTTCAGTCTCTTTCCGTGACCACGACTTCAAGGAATATTCACAAATCTCAACCCTACCTCAACATCTCACATCCTAACATCAACAGTTTGCTATGATGGGCCAATGGAACTTGGTATAGTCCTGGACGCTTCAGTCTCTTTCCGTGACCACGACTTCAAGGCTTGCAAAGATTTTCTAAAGAATTACATTGAAGAGTTCCACATAGGGCCCGAGAGCGTCAGGGTTTCCTTGATCACATACGGAAATGGCACGTACCAACCGGTCAGTAGTAGGATGATAGACGGGAGTTTGGCTAAAAGTGATTAAGCGGCCTTCTTTGCTTTGCACTATTTCCCCTCCCTCTCTATCACTCTCTATCTCCCTGTCTCTGTCTCTCTCAAATTCTCTCTGTTTCTATATATCTCTCTGTCTCTATCTCCCTCTTTCTCTCTCTCTTTATTTTTTTCTCATGCTATCCCCTCTAGTTTAAGTTTATGTGTCCTTGGTCTTCCTCTCGTTCAATTTCTCTATGATTTCAATGAAAGTGTCTTTGCTGTGATATTGGAAACTCTACACATTTTTCTTATGAGGTGCTATGTCTTGGGAGTTCAATTAGGATTGCATTGCTTAGCAACTAGCCGATTATCGACTAATTATTTTGTAGATAACTTTCAGATGCCTATTAATGGGTCCATTTATTAATTGCGTGTATGCGTTATTCATACCACTTTTTATAAAATGAATTAGATTTTTAAAATTTACGATAATGTAACAATTAATAAAAAATTATATAGCTTTTTGGGTATGGCCAGTGTGTACCAATTTATTAATTGCGTGTATGCGTTATTCATACCACTTTTTATAAAATGAATTAGATTTTTAAAATTTACGATAATGTAACAATTAATAAAAAATTATATAGCTTTTTGGGTATGGCCAGTGTGTACCACACTGGTGGCTAATTTTAAGATAATGAGGGACATGTTATTATTGACTTTTAGAGAAAGTGATATGTTTATTTGTATGCAGAGATGAAAAATAATTTTTTTAACATTTCACTTAGTGGGCCATCAAAATTTGGTGAAGAGTCAAAAACGGATTTTTAAAAAAAAAATGTATCATTTATGAGAATATTTTTAACATTAATTTTTATTAAAAAAATTATTTGGGTAGCATTTTTACGAAGAACTTTCATTTTTAATTTTAAAAAATCAACAAAAATCATGATATTAAATTTTTAGTCTTTCAAAAAATTCGTCTAAATAAATTAAGACTGGGAAAAATTACCCCTACCCCACTCTTCTGCCAGGCGTGTTGCTGGTACAACCATTTCTTATTTATAAATTCAAGCAAGGTAAACCCAAGAAACAATTGAAATTTAAACAACAAAACTATTGATGACTTTGATAAGCCATTAAAAGCTGATGGGGTTTCCACAACTCGTTGTAATAGGGTCAAGTGTTATTTATTATCTGTGTCATTGTGTTAACAACGATGACATCGCAGAGGCAACAAACAATGGACTTTTATGGGGAATGGACAGTAAGATCGTCGTAATTATATATGGCAGCAAGTTCAAAATCCTGCACTTCACTAATTCGGCACATGAAAGTATTTGATAAAATCCCGTGTATTCTAAAATATTATATTTTACAAATCTAGATTTAAATCGATCATATTGTTAATAGTTTTCCAAGCAGATTAGCCAATTAATTGGTTATACAAAACTCGATTAACGGTTATTAGCAAAGTGACCCATTGTGCCGAAACTGTTTTTTTTTCGATTATCAGGGCAACCTTATATTTTATACTTAAAAAAACATATCGATCATTACAAATATAATTCATGAGATATATTTTTTGAAAATAATGAGTAATGACTTTGTGCAACTGTTGTCGACATTTACCTGTTTCACTTATTAATTGAGTGTTAAAATACTCAGTAGGACTTTCATCAGCCAGTCAGCACCTGAAATAAAATATTTTTAAATATTGAAAATACCACGGACATAAGCAAATTTATGCATCTTGCTAAAACAAATAATTACACAAAATGCGCATCAACTAAACATTTTTATATTTGTAGAAATTTCTATAGTTTAATTTGGCTAACATTTACTTCAGCAATCAGTTGTATGTTTATTACATACTCCTTATAGCTCGCTAATCAAATAGCGATGGCAATGCTTGAACTTTTTATCTACTAAAATTACTTGACAAAACATGTTTTAAAGTAACGAACTTGATAAAATCCAAATTATTGCTCCCCCCCCCCCAATTTTCGCGATAGTATATTTTTTAACGCCCCGGTACATTATTAAAAATTCAATTTCACCCCCCCCCCCATTTTTAAGCACATATTTTTTTAAATCATACTTAAATTGAGACTATTTAATTTGAGAAAACTTTTCTTACCAAACGAATTCGCCGCATTTTTAAGAAATTCAATTGCCAAGTTATCACGAGATTTTTTTCCCCACTAATGGCACCATACTTTAAGCCAATAGAATTATATTGATCGATATGAAACATGTTCTGGTTCTGGTAATGTTTCATTGCTGTATCCATGTACTGGCATTTTGCAATGGTTGGGGGTATGAAGTTGCTATTCTAACAGCTCCTTGCTGATGCCAGGACAGCCCTAAAGATTTTGACTGATGTCGAGTTCACAGTGGAATCGTTTCGGGTGGTTCCATGCTCTTCTTGTAAGCGGGATTGGGAAGAAAGAGTGTTGATACTGTACTGTATTGCACTGAGGCACATTGAAGCATTTGCTATTTTTTCAGGTGTAACTGCTGATGGGAATGTCAGTGGTGAAGTCCGTGTTCAGTGAGCGTTTTGCTCTGATTAGTCTACTCGGCTTCTGTGAAACAAATAGTATGTTCAATAAGTGAATTGCTCTTGTTCTATATTTTGTATAATATTGGTGAACTTAATAATAAAAATGAGTAGGTAATACTCTTTTACCACGCGGACATGGTTCTATTTTGCTTGGTCCAAGTATGTTCCGGGTGCGTTATTTTTTCGGGTATTTGAGCCAGTACCCAGCTCATTATTATCTATTTTCCATTAAATCTTTACAATTCTTCGTTTAGAACGCATTCAACCTCACCAAATACTCCAGCAAAAATGACGTCATCAAAGCGATCAGTCAATTGAAACACGGGAAAGGAGTTTACACCGATACAAGCGTGGGCATCAAACACATGGACGAGGTCCAGATGTCCAACAACCTGGTCAGAACTGGAATGGTCAAGGTCGGACTGATCATTACAGACGGCAAATCACAAGAGTAAGTGCCAGCAACATGTGTCCCAACCCGTCAATATCAAAGACTATAATAGTTTAAAAATGCAGGAATTCTCATCGAAATAAAATATTCTAATTTTATACAAATCCTCAGCAAATTCTCCTATTAGTATACAACCATTCACATCTACCCTACTATTTTAACTAAACTAACTCCATACTATATCCAGTTTCGGTAAAACTAAAATGGTCGCCGATGCTGCCAAGGACCACAAGATATTGATGTTTGCAGTGGGCGTGGGAAATTCAGTTAACGACAGAGACCTGCTGAACATAGCAGGTCACCCCGGCCGTGTTTTCAAGGTGAAAAGCTACAATGATCTCACTCTTATCACAAAGTCCTTGGCTTGTATGAGTAAGTAACATTTGAGCTATTTCAACGTTCAACGTTTGATTACCATTAAGCAATAGAGACACAAGTGTGATGCACTGTAAATTAAAGAAGATTGGGGGAGGGGGGTCCTCTGATCAAACGAAATAGAAAATTTCGAGTTCGATTGAGTGTTTTTAAACTGTGATAAGAGCAGGATGCCAAAAGAGCAGTATATCATCATTGCTGGTTGCCACCAGAACATGGGGACACCCAGAGCAAAGTGCCATTAGCAAGTAATTCATCAAAGATGGAAGACTCAAATCCACTGGAACTTCCGAAGGGGGGGGGGAGTGGACACTAATGGTTTATCGCATTATGTGATACCAACTCAAAGGAGTCTAGTGTTAGAAAGTAATGTTTTTGTCATTGGTAGCTAAACTATTTTTGTAATCACTTTGTAATTTTTGGGGGATTTTAATGGCAGGTAAACTTGTGATCTTTATCTTGAACCAATCCAATTCAACTTTTATTTATGATTTTGCATACATTATATTATAAAAATGAAAACCTTTTTGGTAATGTGCATGCAATGGAAGCTGGAAGACACAATGATTCATGACTTTCAATCTTAAATGAACAGATCTTTTTATGATTTTTATTGACAGAGGAGGATTAACATTAATTTTGCAATCGTCCCTCCCCAATTTTGTAATTTCCGATGTAATAAACAGAAGTTGTTATTTTCTGATTCGCTTACATAAAATAATCTCTATAATATTTGAGCGTCGTTGATCTTTTAAATTGAATCAACACAACTTTATATATCACTTTGCAAAATATTACTGAGAAATGTGTAAATGTTTGCTTTTTTTTTTCCTATATTTATATTGCAATGGACATAAAACACCTGCTGCGTGGATTAGTTTGGCGCTTTGAAAAATCTAGTCCTGCGTTTGAACTTTCACAACTTGCCAACTTTTCATTATTAAAAAAAAATCAATGAATTATCAAAATTAAATTAAACTATTTAAAAATACTACGTGTATGAATATTTATTTTAGCACAAATAAAAAAGCGAAAATGAATGGAATTTTTTTACATTTTCTAATTTTTCTAAAATTAATATACATGTATATTTTTCACCACCGTCTAGTCTTACAACCGGCCCATACGTTTTGCGGTTTATTAATTATTATTAACCAAAAAAAAAACAATAATTTAATAATGTATTTATATTTTGAAAACAAAAATAAATTATGTAAAGCTGTAAAGGCAGGATATATTTATTCTAATAAACTTTACTCAGTTTTTATTTAAAACAAATTCGTATATTTATTGATAGAAATCAAAACCATCTTGGTGTTTAAAATAAACGTGATCATATCGATATTTCTGAGAAAATTAATCATCTTTAAGCTGTTTTTTTAAAAAAAAGGAAACTCTTTTGTTATCCTAAACTTTAAAAAAACATTTTTTAAAAGTGGTGGGTACATGAACTCAGTCTAAGATAGGTAAAGATTATTTTAAAATAGGAATCATATCTTCTTACATATCCCATTCTCAAAAGTTCTTACTCCATTAACCTTAGCTAAACTGCCTTTGTCATTCATAACATTTTAAAACCATGAATTTACTTGTTATATCTCAATCATCAGAAAATTGAGAAAAATCCTTTTAAAAAATAATTTAGTAAAATTAATGAATATGCACTTGTAAATTTTATGAACATTCGACATAATTTGATTAATTCTTTTATGTTATGGCGATACAATTACATTCAAACTGGACCTGCATACGAATTTTCTTACATTTTAACAAAGTAATTAACGAAGATTACCTTTTAAAAGATTTAATCACTAAACATAGATTGAATTTTTATTTTTTTTAAAAATTCGTATTTTAGTTCATTTTAACACAAATTAGTTAATAAAAACGAGTGATTTGATTGTTTTTTTAATATTTGAATTCATTAAATATTTTTTGTATTAAAACTGTTTAAAATATTACATTTCATTAAAAAATATCCTCATCAGAGGAGTGGTTTCAGAGGCGCTTGCGTTCAGACGAAGGGAAATCCGAATATTTGAGTACTACAACAAGAAAAAATGAATTTGGTGAGTTCAGTTTAATTTATAATGTTTATGGTACAGATTTGCTGGAATAAAATATAACTAGTGTGATTTAAATTAACCACTTGACAACACAACAAAAGAGTTAAAATGCATTCAGTCTCTTTTTGTGACTTTTCTTTAATTACAAACTACGTGGTTTTAGCCCCGTATATTCCAGGGGTCTCCAAACGTTTCATCCCAAAGGCTGCATTAACTAACAAACAGCAGTTCTTGGGCCGAAATATGGATACTATTTACATTATTTATTTAATATTATTTTTGTTATTTGTTATTTAATAACGCATTGATACACTACAAATAAACACCTGTATTAGTGAGAATGGTAAAAGAATTTCTTGAATGCCACAATAGAAGACATTTTTGGCTTTAGATTTGATGTTACTAACATCAACAGTGACCTGAGATTATCAATGAAACAAGTTTGTTCTTAAATAACTTTTTACGTATTTTAAAACTGAAAACGTTTTTTCACACAGGTATGTTTTTTTAAAGATTGAAAGATAACTTGAAGCAAAAGTTTTGACATTAGGACAGTCTTTCTTGGGCCAAAACTGGTAAAAACCCACCAGTCCTTCTTTGAAATTGTCCCTGAGGAGGTAATTTGCTTTCAACTCAATAATCTCCAGCTGCAGTTTATCTTGGCAACAGGCCACATCTGCTTCAAATACGTTTTCAAACAGTCTCTAATATCTTTGAATCCAAGTCCGATAACCGCTGCTGAAACTGCAGCCGCTGGAAGGCTTTGGTGATCTCGCATCCAAATGACGTAGGGAGCTTCGCTGTTGCTTCAGTGTTGAAGGCCTTGCACTGCTGAAATTGCATTAAGCTGTTGAGCCTGTACGTGTTCCAAAAACAATGCGAGTTTGGATTTGAAGGTGGTTTTGTGGTTGTATAGATCAGAAACTAGGATTTTCTCTCTTTGTAGTTTTAGGTTCAGAATATGTAAATGGCTAGTTTTGTGTACAGCAAAGTTCAATTTCCGTACCCACTCTTCATCAGACAGTTATGTTTGATTTTTATTACCAGGAAGTCACCTATTTCATTTCTTAACTTTAATACTACTCTCAGAACTTTCTGAAAACTTATCAATCTTATTACTGTGTAATTTAGTAAATTTTCCAATTCTGTGTTTGTATCTTTTAACTGGTCTTTGATCTCTTTTTTGTGAGTGTGTGTTACCTAATTAAATTTTGGCATCTTTCCAACAGAATTCAGTGGACTGCTAATGTCCACAAATTTAGCACACAAAACTAGCTGGGGAATAGTACAGTGCAGGAACTTTGGTTGTAGAATTTTTTTTCTCATTACACTTCTGATTCACTTGTCCAACCAATCATTTTTATGCCAATCATTTTCTTTTATCTATCATCTATTAGGCATTTGAGGTTAGTCAAATCAAAGTTATAATCAGTAAATGCTTTTTTTGACATTCCTAGAATATATCCTCTTTGGTTACAATGCCGTCTGTGCATGCTCTTTTTTAGGAATAAAGCTTCATTCACACCTCTAATGAACACAAGCATTTTAGAGTTTGAACAGTTGTTCAGCGATTCATCCATTGAAATTGAAAAATGGCGTAACTTGCTTGGACTTTTCGCTATTTGAATCACAATTTTTTTCACCTATGTTTGCTACACAGCGGGCAACGGTATTTGCCCCCAAAGCTACATTTTCAAATTGTTTTGACATTTCTGGGCAAAGTTTCTCAGCCACAACCAAAACACATTACTTCACTACTTCACCATTTGTTTACAGTTTTGCCACTTTTTCTAGAACGTAAGCAACTTTATAATTGGACGTAATTAAGGATTCGTTTTTATTTGAGGATTTATTGAACAATGTTGATTTTGTAACTGTCTGAGAACATTTTTAGGCACGGTCTTAAGCTTCCGAATGTGCATATTTCCTCTGAAATTTGCTGCTTTAATGACGTATGCGCAGAATGTATTCTCTTAAAATAGCCACGGTTTCTTTACGTCATATCATCTCATTGACTGTGGGCGGAAGTAGAAAACATAAGCAGCAAATAAGGTTTAGACAAAAAGAGCACCACGGGCAGGATGAGAGAGCATTAGTTTGGAGACCCCTAGTCTATTCCCACAATCGGCCCTCACGTATCACAGTATATGATTTATTTTTAGCAAAGAAAAATCATTTGACAATGAAATTAAATTAAGGAAAATAAAAAAAAATTATGAAAGTTACCAAGGACAAGATAATGTTATACTTATTATTAGCATTTCTCGATTTTTCTTTGAAACAAAATCATATTTATACTGCTAGAAATCAGAACAATCTTACATTTTTACACAAAACGTAATTATCTCTTTATTTCTGAGATTTTTTTAAAGTTCCCTGTTGACTATAAATTTGTCTCAAATACTTACTTGGGTGAGTTGAGTGTTGTAGGTTAATGCTTTTAGATTAAGATTGGTAAAGTCTATTTTTAAAACGAATCAGGTCACCTCACATATTCATCTCCCACATTTATTTTACTCCATTAACCTTTGCTACACTGCCTTGGTCATTGTTACATTTTAAAGTCATGTTATTGCATGTTATGTCTCAATCATTAGAAAATTCGTTACAAAATACTGAATGTGCTCTTTTACATTTTATAAGTATTGGACACATTTGATTAATTCTTTTTATTTTTAGGCGATAAATTTACATACTTATTGGACCTGCATGTGAAATTTCTTACATTTTCACAAAATAATTAACGTAAATTACCTTTTTTTCAAGATTTAATCACTCAACATAGATTGAATTTTTATTTTTCGGGTTTTATTTCATTTTTAACACATATAAGTGAACAAAAGCTGGTGATTTTATAAAAGCATTATTTGAATTAATGATATATTTTTTGTATTAAAGCAGTTTAAAATATTAAATTTCATTAAAAATATCCTAATCAGAAGAGGAGTATCAGAGGATTTCTTAATCAGGGGAGGGGGAAATCAGAATATGTGAATCAAATTTACTAGTTACAAATATTTCATTCGTTCACCACCCACGTTTTGCTCCATGAATTTAATTGACTTAAACACAGCATGCTTATTGAAAACTTGTGTATTGTCTATAATGACAGAGATCTCTACAAAACAAGAAGATGCACAAGGTGAGTTCATTTTTAATTAGGAGTTTAATGCCAGATTTACTGGAATAAAATATAACTAATGTGACAAAAAATGCATCATTTGACAACACAAAAGAAGAAGTAAAATTCTTAGAGTCTTTTTTTTTGTTTGACTTTTTATTAATTTGCAACGACTTGGTTTTACCACCGTCTATTTTCATACCCGGCCCGAACGTATAATAGTATATTTTTTGTCATTGAGAAAAAAAAACATCAATTATTAATGAATTTAAATTTTGGAAACGATATATATATAATAATTATAATATATAATTTTGGTATAAATATATTTTATTCTGATACAATTTTCTCAGTTTTTCCTTGACACAAAAATGGTATATTTATTGCTAGAAATCAAAACCATCTTGGTCTTTAAAATAAACGGTATCCTATCGATATTTCTAAGAAAAGTAATCATCTTTGAAACTGTTTCTTTCTAAGATAGGTATTTTTTTTAAAAAATGAATCAGATCTCTTCACATATCCCATTCCCACAATTCCTTTCCTCCATTAACCTTTGCTAAACTGCCTTGATATTTTCTAACATTTAAAACTATGTTTTTACTTATTATGGCTCAAGTATCAGAAAATTGAGGCAAAATCCTGGAGAAAAAAAAAAGTTTAATAAAATTAATGAATGTACACTTTTACATGCTTATGGTATTCGACATAATTTGATTAAATCGTTTATGTTTTGTCGATAAATTTACATACTAACTGGACCTGCATAGGAATTTTCTTACATTTTCACAAAGTATTGACGTAAATTACTTTTTTTTCAAGATTTATACACTAAACATAGATTGAATTTTTTTTTAAAATTCAACCCTTTATTTCACTTTTTATATCCAAGTAATTTAACGGATTTTATAAAAAGAATATTTTTTTAATTAATTAAATATTTTTTGTATTAAAACTGTTTAAAATATTAATTAAATTTCATTAAAAATATCCTTATCACAGGAGAATATTTTTATAATGGCATTCAATTAAAGCACAAAAAGTAAAAAGATGCGGACTCTCTCTGTCCCCCGTATTTTCACTCTCTTGTTTTTCATCTCTCTCCCTCTCTCTTTCCTTAGCTCTGTCCCTCCTTTTTCATTTAAATATTTCAAGGCGTTTTTTTTACGTTCCTTTATAATTCTTATTCAACCCCAATGTGTTTTGATCATAACACACGCCCTCCATACATCTATCCAGACCAGACTCCGTACATTAACATCTCACACTCCTACTTCTACGTCTCATCAGTCAAAACATCCCAATATTCACAAATCTCAACCCTACCTCAACATCTCACATCCTAACATCAACAGTTTGCTATGATGGGCCAATGGAACTTGGTATAGTCCTGGACGCTTCAGTCTCTTTCCGTGACCACGACTTCAAGGCTTGCAAAGATTTTCTAAAGAATTACATTGAAGAGTTCAACATAGGGCCCGAGAGCGTCAGGGTTTCCTTGATCACATACGGAAATGGCACGTACCAACTGGTCAGTAGTAGGATGATAGACGGGAGTTTGGCTAAAAGTGATTAAGCGGCCTTCTTTGCTTTGCACTATTTCCCCTCCCTCTCTATCACTCTCTATCTCCCTGTCTCTGTCTCTCTCAATGTCTCTCTGTTTCTATATATCTCTCTGTCTCAATCTCCCTCTTTCTATCTCTCTCTCTATTTTTTTCTCATGCTATCCCCTCTAGTTTAAGTTTATGTGTCCTTGGTCTTCCTCTCGTTCAATTTCTCTATGATTTCAATGAAAGTGTCTGTGCTGTGATATTTGAAACGCTACACATTTTTCTTATGTGGTGCTACGTCTCGGGAATTCTATTAGGATTGCATTGCTTAGCAACTAGCCGATTATCGACTAATTATTTTGTAGATAACTTTCAGGTGCCTATTAATGGGTTCATTTATTATTTGCGTGTATGCGTTATTCATACCACTTTTTATAAAATGAATTAGATTTTTAAAATTTATGATAATGTAACAATTAATAAAAAATTATATATCTTTTTGGGTATGGCCAGTGTGTACCAAAATAGGGCTTTTTCACACTGGTGGCTAATTTTAAGATAATGAGGGACATTTTATTATTGACTTTTAGAGAAAGTGATATGTTTATTTGTATGCAGAGATGAAAAATAATTTTTTTAACATTTCACTTAGTGGGCCATCAAAATTGGGTGAAGAGTCAAAAACGGATTTTTTTAAAAAAATGTATCATTTATGAGAATATTTTTAACATTAATTTTTATTTAAAAAAATTTTTGGGTAGCATTTTTACGAAGAACTTTCATTTTTAATTTTAAATAATCAACAAAAATTATGATATTAATTTTTTAGTCTTTCAAAAAATTCGTCTAAATAAATTAAGACTGGGAAAAATTACCCCTACCCCACTCTTCTGCCAGGCGTGTTGCTGGTACAACCATTTCTTATTTATAAATTCAAGCAAGGTAAACCCAAGAAACAATTTAATTTTAAACAACAAAACTATTGATGATTTTGATAAGCCATTAAAAGCTGATGGGGTTTCCACAACTCGTGGTAATAGGGTCAAGTGGTATTTATTATCTGTGTCATTGTGTTAACAACGATGACATCGCAGAGGCAACAAACAATCGACTTTTATGGGGAATGGACTGTAGGATCGTCGTAAATATATGGCAGCAAGTTCAATATCCTGCGCTTCACTAATTCGGCACATGAAAGTATTTGATAAAATCCCGTGTATTCTAAAATATTATATTTTACAAAATCCAGATTTAAGTCGATCATATTGTTAATAGTTTTCCAAGCGGATTAGCCAATTGATTTGTTATACAAAACTCGATTAACGGTTATTAGCAAAGTGACCCATTGTGCCGAAACCGTTTATTTTTCGATTATCAGGGCAACCTTATATTTTATATTTAAAAAAACATATCGATCATTACAAATATAATTCATGAGATATATTTTTTGAAAATAATGAGTAATGACTTTGACTATTGTCGACATTTACCTGTTTCACTTATTAATTGAGTGTTAAAATACTCAGTAGGACTTTCATCAGCCAGTCAGCACCTGAAATAAAATATTTGTCGTAAATTGAAAATACCACGGATATAAGCAAATTTATGCATTTTGCTAAAACAAATAATTACACAAAATGCGCATCAACTAAACATTTTTAATTTTGTAGAAATTTCTATAGTTTAATTTAGCTAACATTTACTTCAGCAATCAGTTGTATGTTTATTACATACTCTTATAGCTCGCCAATCAAATAGCGATGGCTATGCTTGAACTTTGTATCTACTAAAATTACTTGACAAAACATGTTTTAAAGTAACGAACTTGATAAAATCCAAATTATTGCTATCTCCCCCCCCCCCCGACTTACGCGATAGTATATTTTTTAACGCCCCGGTACATTATTAAAAATTCAATTTCACCCCCCCCCCCATTTTTAAGCACAAATTTTTTTACATCATAAAACATGTTTTAAAATAACCAACTTGAAAAAAACCAAATTATTGCTCCCCCCCCCCCCCAATTTTCGCGATAGTATATTTTTTAACGCCTCGGTACATTATTAAAAATTCAATTTCACCCCCCCCCCCATTTTTAAGCACATATTTTTTTAAATCATACTTAAATTGAGACTATTTAATTTGAGAAAACTTTTCTTACCAAACGAATTCGCCGCATTTTTAAGAAATTCAATTGCCAAGTTATCACGAGATTTTTTTCCCCACTAATGGCACCATACTTTAAGCCAATAGAATTATATTGATCGATATGAAACATGTTCTGGTTCTGGTAATGTTTCATTGCTGTATCCATGTACTGGCATTTTGCAATGGTTGGGGGTATGAAGTTGCTATTCTAACAGCTCCTTGCTGATGCCAGGACAGCCCTAAAGCTTTTGACTGATGTCGAGTTCACAGTGGAATCGTTTCGGGTGGTTCCATGCTCTTCTTGTAAGCGGGATTGGGAAGAAAGAGTGTTGATACTGTACTGTATTGCACTGAGGCACATTGAAGCATTTGCTATATTTTCGGGTGTAACTGCTGAAGGGAATGTCAGTGGTGAAGTCCGTGTTCAGTGAGCGTTTTGCTCTGATTAGTCTACTCGGCTTCTGTGAAACAAATATTATGTTCAATAAGTGAATTGCTCTTGTTCTATATTTTGTATAATATTGGTGAACTTAATAATAAAAATGAGTAGGTAATACTCTTTTGCCACGCGGACATGGTTCTATTTTGCTTGGTCCAAGTATGTTCCGGGTGCGTTATTTTTTCGGGTATTTGAGCCAGTACCCAGCTCATTATTATCTATTTTCCATTAAATCTTTACAATTCTTCGTTTAGAACGCATTCAACCTCACCAAATACTCCCGCAAAAATGACGTCATCAAAGCGATCATTCAATTGAAACACGGGGAAGGAGTTTACACCGATACAAGCGTGGGCATCAAACACATGGACGAGGTCCAGATGTCCAATAACTTGGTCAGAACTGGAATGGTCAAGGTTGGACTGATCATTACAGACGGCAAATCACAAGAGTAAGTGCCAGCAACATGTGTCCCAACCCGTCAATATCAAAGACTATAATAGTTTAAAAATGCAGGAATTCTCATCGACATAAAATATTCTATTCTAAATTAGTATACAAACATTCACATCTGCCCTACTATTTTAACTAAACTAACTCCATACTATATCCAGTTTCGGTAAAACTAAAATGGTCGCCGATGCTGCCAAGGACCACAAGATATTGATGTTTGCAGTGGGCGTGGGAAATTCAGTTAACGACAGAGACCTGCTGAACATAGCAGGTCACCCCGGCCGTGTTTTCAAGGTGAAAAGCTACAATGATCTCAATACTATCACAAAGTCCTTGGCTTGTATGAGTAAGTAACATTTGAGCTATTAGAGTTCAACGTTTGATTACCATTAAGCAATAGAGACACATTGTGATGCATGGTAAAGTAAAGAGGATTGGGAGAGGGGGGTCCTCTGAGCAAACGAAATAGAAAATTTCGAGTTCGATTGAGTGTTTTTAAACTGTGATAAGAGCAGGATGCCAAAAGAGCAGTATATCATCATTGCTGGGTGCCACCAGAACATGGGGACACCCAGAGCAAAGTGCCAATAGCAAGTAATTCATCAAAGATGGAGACTCAATTCCACTAAAAATTCGGGCAGGGAGAGTGGGAGTGGACACTAAGGGTTTATGTCATACGAACTCTAAGGACTCCAGTATTAGAAAGTAATGTTTTGTAATTGGTAGCTAAAATATTTTTGTAATCACTTTGTAATTTTTGGGGGATTTTAATCGCAGGTAAACTTGTGATCTTTATTTTGAACCAATCCAAGTCAACTTTTATTTAAGATTTTGCATACAATATATTATAAGAATGAAAACATTTTGGTAATGCGCATGCAATGGAAGCTGGATTCAAAATTAAATTAAATTATTTAAAAATACAATGGGTATGAATTTTTATTTTAGCACAAATAAAAAAGCAACAATGAATGGAATTTTTGTACATTTTCTAGTTTTTCTAAAAATAATATACATGTATATATTTCACCACCGTCTAGTCTTACACCCGGCCCATACGTTTTGCAGTTTATTAATTATCATTGACCAAAAAAAACAACACAATAATTCAATAATGTATTTAAATTTTGAAAACAAAATTAATTATGTAAAGCTATAAAGGAAAGGATATATTTATTCTAATAAACTTTACTCAGTTTTTATTTAAAACAAATCGGTATATTTACTGATAGAAATCAAAACCATCTTGGTGTTTACAATAAACGGGATCATATGAATATTCCTGAGAAAATTAATTATCTTTAAGCTTTTTTTAAAACGAAAATCTTGTGTTATCCTAAACTTTAAAAAAAAAATTTTTTAAGATGAACTTAAAAACAGAAAAAAACGTCTGGAATATATACTTGGGTGAGTTAAAAGTTGTGGGTACATGAACTCAGTCTAAGATAGGTAAAGAATATTATAAAATAGGAATCAGATCTTCTTACATATTATTATTCCATTCTCAAAAGTTCTTACTCATTACCTTAGCTAAACTGCCTTGGTCATTCATAACATTTTAAAACCATGAATTTACGTTACTTGCTATATCTCAATCATCAGAAAATTGAGACAAAATCCTTTTAAAAAATTTTAAAATAAAATTAATGAATATGCACTTGTAAATTTTATGAACATTCGACATAATTTGATAAATTCTTTTATGTTATGGCGATACATTTTCATACTAACTGGACCTGCATACGAATTTTCTTACATTTCAACAAAGTAATTAACGAAGATTACTTTTTAAAAGATTTAATCACTAAACATAGATTGAATTTTTATTTTTAAAATTCGTATTTTAGTTCATTTTAACACATATTAGTTAACAGAGACTTGTGATTTTATTTATTTTTTAATATTTGAATTAATTATTTTTTTTTTGAATTCAAACTGTTTAAAATATTACATTTCATTAAAAATATCCTAATCAGAGGAGTGGTTTCAGAGGCGTTTGAATTCAGACGAGGGGAAATCCGAATATTTGAGTACTACAAGAAGAAAAAATGAATTTGGTGAGTTCAGTTTGACTTATAATGTTTATGGTACAGATTTGCTGGAATAAAATATAACTAGTATGATTTAAATTAACCACTTAAAACCACAACCAAAGAGTTAAAATGCATTCAATCTGTTTTTTGTGTGATTTTTCTTTAATTAGAAACTACGTGGGTTTAGCCCTGTCTTTTCCAGGGGTCTCCAAACGTTTCATCCCAAAGGCTGAAATAACTATGAAACAGCAGTTCGGGGGCCGAAATATGGATACTATTACATTATTTATTTAATTTTTTTTGTTATTTATTACTTAATAACGCATTGATACACTACACATAAACACCTGTAATTAGTGAGAATGGTAAAATAATTTATTGAATGCCACAATAGAAGACATTTTTGGCTTTAGATTTGATTTTACAAACATCAACAGTGACTTGAGATTATCATTGGACAAGTTTGTTCTTAAATTATTGTTTACATTTTTCATTACTGAAAACGTTTTTTCAAACAGGTGTGTTGTTTTAAAGATTGAAAGGTAACTTGAAGCAAAAGTTTTGACATTAGGACTGTCTTTCTTGGGCAAAAAAACTGGTAAAAACCCACCAGTCCTTCTTTGAAATTGACCCTTAGGAGGTCATTTGCTTGCAACTCAATTATCTCCAGTTGCAATTTATCTTGGCATTAGGCCACATTTGCTCCAAATAGGTTTTCAAACAGTCTCTACTATCTTTGAATCCAAGTCTGAAAACCGCTGCTGAAACTGAAGTCTTTGATGATCTCGTATCCACATGACGTAGGGAAATCCGCTGTTGCTTCAGTAATGAAGGCCTTGCACTGATAAAAGTGCATAAAGTTGTTGGGCTGTACTTTTTCTAAAAAAAGGCGAGTTTGGATCTGAAGGTCTTTTGGTGGGTGTATAGATCAGAAAGTAGATTTTCATCTCTTTGTAGTTTTTGGTTTAGAATATGTAAATGGCTAGTGATGTCTGTAGCAAAGGTCAATTTCCCTACCCACTCTTCATCAGACAGTAATGTTTGCCTTTAATTACCAGGAAGTCACCTATTTCATATGTTAACTTTAATACTCCACTCAGAACTTTCTGAAAATTTTATCAATCTTATTACTGTGTAATTTAGTACATTTTCCGATTCTGTGTTTGTATCTTTGAACTGGTCTTTGATCTGTTTATGGTGAGTCTGTCTGACCTAATTAAATTTGCCATCTTCCAACAAGATTCAGTGGACTGCTAATGTCCACATATTTAGCATACAAAACCAGCTCTGGAATAGTACAGTGCAGGAACATTGGTTGTAGAAAGTTTTTCTTATTACACTTCTGCTTCACTTGTCCAACCAAGCATTTTTATGCCAATCATTTTCTTGTATCTATCATCTATCAGGCATTTGAGGTTAGTCAAATCAATGTTATAATCAGTAAATATTATTTTTTAATTCCTAGAATATATCCTCTTTGGTTACAATGCCGTCCGTGCATGCTCTTTTTTAGGAATAAAGCTCATGTGTTCCTGTCTTCATTCACACCTCCAATGACCACAAACAGTTTAGAGGTTGAACAGCTGTTCAGCGATTCATCCATTGCAATTGAAAAATGGCGTAACTTGCTTGGACTTTTCGCTATTTTAATCACAATTTTTTTCACCCATGTTTGCAACACAGCGGGCAACGGTATTTTCCCCCAAAGCTTTATTTTCAAATTGTTTTGACATTTCTGGGCAAAGTTTCTCAGCCACAACCAAAACACATTACCTCACTACTTCACCATTTGTTTACAGTTTTGCCACTTTTATCTAGAACGTAGGCTACTTTATAATTGGACGTAGTTAAGGATTCATTTCTTTTGAGGATTTATTGAACAATGTTGATTTTGTAACTGTCTGAGAACATTTTTAGGCATGGTCTTAAGCTTCCGAACGTGCATATTTCCTCTGAAATTTGCTGCTTTAATGACGTATGCGCAGGGAAGTTTTCTCTTAAAAAAGCCACGGTTTCTTTACGTCATATCATCTCATTGACTGTGGGCGGAAGTAGAAAACATAAGCAGCAAATAAGGTTTAGACAAAAAGAGCACCACGGGCAGGATGAGAGAGCATTAGTTTGGAGACCCCTGGTCTATTCCCACAATCGGCCCTCACGTATCACAGTATATGATTTGAAAAAAGAAAAATCATTTGACAATGAAATTAAGTTAAGGAAAATGTTAAAAAATTATGAAAGTTACAAAGGACAAGATAATGTTATACTTATTATTAGCATTTCTCGATTTTTCTTTGAAACAAAATCATATTTATACTGCTAGAAATCAGAACAATCTTACTTTTTTTTACATAAAACGTAATTATCTCTGTATTTCAAAAATAAATATTTAAAGTTCCTTGTTGACTGTAAATTTGTCTCGAATATTTACTTGGGTGAGTTGAGTGTGGTAGGTTAATGCTATCAGATTAAGATTGGTAAAGTATATTTTTAAAACGAATCAGGTCACTTCACATATTCATCTCCCACATTTATTTTACTCCATTAACCTTTGCTACACTGCCTTGGTCATTGTTACATTTTAACGTCATGTTATTTCATGTTATGTCTCAATCATTAGAAAATTCTTACAAAATACTTTTTAAAACTTTTAATTTAAATAAAAATAATGAATTTGTTCTTTTACATTTTATGAATATTGGACACAATTTGATTAATTCTTTTATGTTTAGGCGATAAATTTACATACTAATTGGACCTGCATATGAAATTTCTTACATTTCCACAAAATAATTAACGTAAATTACCTTTTTTCAAGATTTAATCACTCAACATAGATTGAATTTTTTATTTTTTTTATTTTCGGGTTTTATTTCATTTTTAACACATATAAGTGAACGGAAACTGGTGATTTTATAAAAGCATTATTTGAATTAATGATATATTTTTTGTATTAAAGCAATTTAAAATATTAAATTTCATTAAAAATATCCTAACAAGAAGAGTATCAGAGGATTTCTTAATCAGGGGAGGGGGAAATCAGAATATGTGAATCAAATTTACTAGTTACAAATATTTCATTCGTTGGCCACCCACGTTTCGCTCCATGAATTTAATTGACTTAAACACAGCATGCTTATTCAAAACTTTTGTATTGTCTATAATGCCAGAGATCTCTACAATACAAGAAGATGCACAAGGTGAGTCCAGTTTTAATTAGCAGTTTAATGTCATGTTTACTGGAAAAAATATAACTAATGTGACAAAAAATGCAGCATTTGACAACACAATTAAATAGGTAAGATTCTTAGAGTCCTTTTTTTTTGTTTGACTTTTTATTAATTTGCAACGACTTGGTTTTACCACCGTCTATTTCCACACAAGGCCCGTACGTATAATAGTATATTTTTTTGATCATTGAGAAAAAAAACATCAATTAATAATCAATTTAAATTTAAACGAAATATCAATTATGCAAAGTTAAAAAGGTATAAACATATGTTATTCTGATACAATTTTCTCGGTTTTTCCTTGACACAAAATTAGTATATTTATTGATAGAAATCAAAACCATCTTGGTTTTTAAAATAAACGGTATCATATCGATATTTCTAAGCAAAGTAATCATCTTTGAAGCTGTTTTTTTAAAAGAGCCTCTTTTGTTATCCTAACCTTTAAAAGAACATTTTTTAAAAGTGATTTTATTAACATCAAAAGCATCTTGAATATTTACTTTGGTGAGTTACGATTGGTGGGTACATAAACTCTTTCTAAGATAGGTAATATTTTTTTTAAACGAATCAGATCTCTTCACATATCCCATTCCCACAATTCCTTTCCTCCATTAACCTTTGCTAAACTGCCTTGATATTTTCTAACATTTAAAACTATGTTTTTACTTATTATGGCTCAAGAATCAGAAAATTGAGGCTAAATCCTGGAGAAAACAAAAGTTTAATAAAATTAATGAATATATACTTTTACACGTTTATGGTATTCGACATAATTTGATTAAAAGATTTATGTTTTGGCGATAAATTTACATACTAACTGGACCAGCATAGGAATTTTCTTACATTTCTACAAAGTAATTGTAACACATATCTTCTGACATCATTGTAACTTAGTGGGTTATGTCAGTAGTATGGTTACTTATGTTAATACTTCAGGATGCCGACTAAGACTTCTTCATTCTTCCACTTATTATCCAGGCACGCAAGGAAGAATACTCAATTCTCGTTAAAACTTACAGTACTTTATTGAACACACTTTATACTGATAACATTGATAATAATCCTTGCATGAATGTAATTTTACATATATATATATAGTATTCCATCATTCAGAAAGACACGTCCTCACACTACTACAACTCAGCTCAACTGTTTAATAACTCATCTCTAACTCTGACTCGACTGTTCTCTGCTGCTCTGCGCTCAGCTCTATCTCAGTCAACTCATACTTTTATTACCAGCAAAGCGTGGAAAACCACCGCTCTGACAAAAACATAATTTTACTCTCCAAAAACGTGGAGCTCACATTTGTTCTCAAAAATACAATCCATTGATTGTCTCTCCTCGTGGAAAAACATGGTCAACACAATTCACTGTTCACTCACGCTACCTCTCTGTTTTCTTGTGAAAACATAGTCTGTTACAGTAATTAACGTAAATTACTTCTTTTTCAAGATTTATACACTAAACATAGATTGAATTTTTTTTTTAAACTCGGCCCTTTATTTCACTTTTTATGTACAAGTAATTTAACGGATTTTATAAAAAGAATATTTTTTGAATTAATTAAATAATTTTTGTATTAAAACTGTTTAAAATATTAATTAAATTTCATTAAAAATATCCTTATCACAGGAGAATATTTTTATAATGGCATTCAATTAAAGCACAAAAAGTAAAAAGATGCGGACTCTCTCTGTCTCCCGTATTCTCACTCTCTTCTTTTTCATCTCTCTCCCTCTCTCTTTCCTTGGCTCTGTCCCTTCTTTTTCATTTAAACATTTCAAGGCGTTTGTTTAACGTTCCTTTATAATCCTATGTCGACACCAATGTGTTTTGATCATAACACACGCCCTCCATACATCTATCCAGACCAAACTCCGTACATTAACATCTCACACTCCTACTTCTACGTCTCATCAGTCAAAACATCCCAATATTCACAAATCTCAACCCTACCTCAACATCTAACATCCTAACATCAACAGTTTGCTATGATGGGCCAATGGAACTTGGTATAGTCCTGGACGCTTCAGTCTCTTTCCGTGACCACGACTTCAAGGCTTGCAAAGATTTTCTAGAGAAATACATTGAAGAGTTCAACATAGGGCCCGAGAGCGTCAGGGTTTCCTTGATCACATACGGAAATGGCACGTACGAACCGGTCAGTAGTAGGATGATAGACGGGAGTTTGGCTAAAAGTGATTAGGCGGCCATCTTTGCTTTGCACTATTTCCCCTCCTTCTCTATCACTCTCTATCTCCCTGTCTCTGTCTCTCTCTCTCTCTCTATGTCTCTCTGTTTCTATATATCTCTCTGTCTCTATCTCCCTCTCTCTATCTCTCTCTTTCTATCTCTCTCTATTTTTTTCTCATGCTATCCCCTCTAATTTAAATTTATGTGTCCTTGGTCTTCCTCTCGTTCAATTTCTCTATGATTTCAATGAAAGTGTCTGTGCTGTGATATTGGAAACTCTACACATTTTTCTTATGAGGTGCTATGTCTCGGGAATTCAATTAGGGTTGCATTGCTTAGCAACTAGCCGATTATCGACTAACTATTTTGAAGATAACTTTCAGATGCCTATTAAAGGGTCCATTTATTAATTGCGTGTATGCGTTATTTATACCACTTTTTATAAAATGAATTAGATTTTTAAAATTTACGATAATGTAACAATTAATAAAAATTATATAGCTTTTTGGGTAAGGCCAGTGTGTACCAAAATAGGGCTTTTTTCACACTGCTGGCTAATTTTAAGATAATGAGGGACATGTTATTATTTACTTTTAGAGAAAGTAATATGTTTATTTGTATGCAGAGATGAACAATAATTTTTTTAACATTTCACTTAGTGGGCCATCAAACTTGGGTGAAGAGTCAAGAACGGATTTTTTTTTTTTTTAAATGTATCATTTATGAGAATATTTTTACGAAGAACGTGCATTTTTTATTTTAAAAATCAACACAAATTATGATATTAAATTTTTAGTCTTTCAAAAAAGTCGTCTAAATAAATTAAGACTGGGAAAAATTACGCCTACCCCGCTCTTCTGCCAGGCGTGTTGCTGGTACAACCATTTCTTATTTATAAATTCAAGCAAGGTAAACACAAGAAACAATTGAATTTTAAACAACAAAACTATTGATGACTTTGATAAGCCATTAAAAGCTGATGGGGTTTCCACAACTCGTGGTAATAGGGTCAAGTGTTATTTATTATCTGTGTCATTGTGTTAACAACGATGACATCGCAGAGGCAACAAACAATGGACGTTTATGGGGAATGGACCGTAAGATCGTCGTAAATATATGGCAGCAAGTTCAAAATCCTGCACTTCACTAATTCGGCACATGAAAGTATTTGATAAAATCCCGTGTATTCTAAAATATTATATTTTACAAAATCTAGATTTAAATCGATCATATTGTTAATAGTTTTCCAAGCGGATTTGCCAAATGATTTGTTATACAAAACTCGATTAACGGTGTTTAGCAAAGTGACCCATTGTGCCGAAACTGTTTATTTTTCGATTATCAGGGCAACCGTAAAGTTTATATTTAAAAAAACATATCGATCATTACAAATATAATTCATGAGATATATTTTTTGAAAATAATGAGTAATGACTTTGTGCGACTGTTGTCGACATTTACCTGTTTCACTTATTAATTGAGTGTTAAAATAAATACTCAGTAGGACTTTCATCAGCCAGTCAGCACCTGAAATAAAATATTTGTCGTAAATTGAAAATACCACGGACATAAGCAAATTTATGCATCTTGCTAAAACAAATAATTACGCAAAATGCGCATCAACTAAACATTTTTATTTTTGTAGAAATTTGTATAGTTTAATTTAGCTAACATTTACTTTTGCAGCAATCAGTTGTATGTTGATTACATACTCCTTATAGCTCGCCAATCAAATAGCGATGGCAATGCTTGAACTTTGTATCTACTAAAATTACTTGACAAAACATGTTTTAAAGTAACGAACTTGATAAAATCCAAATTATTGCTATCCCCCCCCCCAACTTATGCGATAGTATATTCTTTAACGCCCCGGTACATTATTAAAAATTCAATTTCACCCCCCCCCCCATTTTTAAGCACATATTTTTTTACATCATACTCTTTTACCACGCGGACATGGTTCTATTTTGCTTGGTCCAAGTATGTTCCGGGTGCGTTATTTTTTCGCGTATTTGAGCCAGTACCCGGCTCATTATTATCTATTTTCCATTAAATCTTTACAATTCTTCGTTTAGAACGCATTCAACCTCACCAAATACTCCCGCAAAAATGACGTCATCAAAGCGATCAGTCAATTGAAACACGGGGAAGGAATTTACACGGATACAAGCGTGGGCATCAAACACATGGACGAGGTCCAGATGTCAAACAACGCGGTCAGAACTGGAATGGTCAAGGTCGGACTGATCATTACAGACGGCAAATCACAAGAGTAAGTGCCAGCAACATGTGTCCAAACCCGTCAATATCAAAGACTATAATAGTTTAAAAATGCAGGAATTCTCATCGAAATAAAATATTCTCATTTTATACAAATCCTCAGCAATTCTCCTATTAGGCTACAAACATTCACATCTGCCCTACTCTTTTAACTAAACTCACTCCATACTATATCCAGTTTCGGTAAAACTAAAATGGTCGCCGACGCTGCCATGGACCACAAGATATTGATGTTTGCAGTGGGCGTGGGAAATTCAGTTAACGACAGAGACCTGCTGAACATAGCAGGTCACCCCGGCCGTGTTTTCAAGGTGAAAAGCTACAATGATCTCACTCTTATCACCAGAACATGGGGACACCCAGAGAAAAGTGCCATTAGCATGTAATTCATCAAAGATGGAAGACTCAAATCCACTGGAACTTCGGGCGGGTGGGGGGAGTGGACACTAAGGGTTTACCGCATTATGTGATACCAACTCAAAGGAGTCTAGTGTTAGAAAGTAATGTGTTTGTCATTTGTAGCTAAACTATTTTTGTAATCACTTTGTAATTTTTTTTTTGATTTTAATCTTAGTTATATTGTGATCTTTATCTTGAACCAATCCAAGTCAACTTTTATTGATGATTTTGCATACATTATATTATAAGAATGAAAACTTTTGGTAATGCGCATGCAATGGAAGCTGGAAGACACGACGATTCATGACTTTCACTCTTAAATGAACATATATTTGTATGATTTTTATTCACAGAGGAGGATTAACATTAATTTTGCAATCGTCCCTCCACAATTTTGTAATTTCCTATGTAATAAACATAATTTTTTTATTTTCTGATTCGCTTACATAAAATAATCTCTATAATATTTGAGCCTCGTTGATCTTTTAAATTAAATCAACACAACTTTATATATCACTTTGCAAAATATTACTGAGAAATGTGTAAATGTTTGCATCTTTTTTCCTATATTTATATTGCAACGGACATAAAACACCTGCTGCGTGGATTAGTTTGGCGCTTTGAAAAATCTAGTCCTGCGTTTGAACTTTCACAACTTGCCACCATTTCATTATAAAAAAATCAATTAATTATAAAAATTAAATTAAACTATTTAAAAATATTATGTGTATGAATATTTATTTTAGCACAAATAAAAAAGCGAAAATTAATGGAATTTTTTTACATTTTCTAATTTTTCTAAAATTAATATACATGTATATATTTCACCACCGTCTATTCTTACACCCGGCCCATACGTTTTGCGGTTTATTAATTATTATTAACCAAAAAAAACAACAATAATTTAATAATGTATTTAAATTTTGAAAACAAAAATAAATTATGTAAAGCTATAAAGGCAGGAAATATTTATTCTAATAAACTTTACTCAGTTTTTATTTAAAACAAAATTCGTATATTTATTGATAGAAATCAAAACCATCTTGGTGTTCAAAATAAACGTGATCATATCGATATTTCTGAGAAAAGTAATCATCTTTAAGCTGTTTTTTTTTAAAAAGAAACTCTTTTGTTATCCTATACTTTAAAAAAACATTTTTTAAGGTGACCTTATTAACAGAAAAAAACGTCTCGAATATATACTTGGGTGACTTAAAAGTAGTGGGTACATGAACTCAGTCTAAGATCGGTAAAGATTATTTTAAAATAGGAATCACATCTTCTTACTTATCCCATTCTCAAAAGTTCTTACTCCTTTATCCGTAGCGAAACCGCCATGGTCATTCATAACATTTTAAAACCATGAATTTACTTGTTATATCTCAATCATCAGAAAATTGAGACAAAATCCTTTTAAAAAATAATTTAGTAAAATTAATGAATATGCACTTGTACATTTTATGAACATTCGACATAATTTGATTAATTATTTTATGTTATGGCGATACACTTACATTCAAACTGGACCTGCATACGAATTTTCTTACATTTCAACAAAGAAATTAACGAAGATTACTTTTTCAAAGATTTAATCACTAAACATAGATTGAATTTTTATTTTATTTTTAAATTCGTATTTTAGTTCATTTTAACAAATATTAGTTAACAAAAAACGGGTGATTTTATTTTATTTTTTTAAATATTTGAATTCATTAAATATTTTTTGTATTAAAATTGTTTAAAATATTACATTTCGTTAAAAATATCCTAATCAGAGGAGTGGTTTCAGAGGCGCTTGAATTCAGACGAAGGGAAATCCGAATATTTGAGTACTACAAGAAGAAAAAATGAATTTGGTGAGTTCAGTTTAATTTATAATGTTTATGGTAAAGATTTGCTGGAAAAAAATATAACTAGTGTGATTTAAATTAACCACTTGACAACACAACAAAAGAGGTAAAATGCATTCAATCTGTTTTTTTGTGTGACTTTTCCTTAATTACAAACTACGTGGTTTTAGCCCCGTCTTTTCCAGGGGTCTCCAAACGTTTCATCCCAAAGGCTGCATTAACTATGAAACAGCAGTTCGGGGGCCGAAATATGGTTACTATTTACATTATTTATTTACTATTATTTTTGTTATTTATTATTTAATAACGCATTGATACACTACAAATAAACATCTGTATTAGTGAGAATGGTAAAAGAATTTCTTGAATGCCACAATATCAGACATTTTTGGCTTTAGATTTGATGGTACTAACATCAACAGTGACCTGAAACTATCATTGGACAAGTTTGTTCTTAAATTATTGTTTACATATTTCATTCCTGAAAACGTTTTTTCACATAGGTATGTTGTTTTAAAGATTGCAAGGTAACTTGAAGCAAAAGTTTTGACATTAGGACAGTCTTTCTTGGGCAAAAACTGGTAAAAATCCACCTGTCCTTCTTTGAAATTGACCCTTAGGAGGTCATTTGCTTGAAACTCAATGATCTCCAGCTGCAGTTTATCTTGGCAACAGGCCACATTTGCTTCAAATAGGTTTTCAAACAGTCTCTAATATCTTTGAATCCAAGTCCGAAAACCGCTGCTGCAACTGCAGCAGCTGGAAGTCTTTGATGATCTCGTATCCACATGACGTAAGGAAATCCGCTGTTGCTTCAGTAATGAAGGCCTTGCACTGATGAAAGTGCATTAAGCTTTTGGGGCTGTACGTGTTCAAAAACAAGGCGAGTTTGGATTTGAAGACGTTTTGGTGGTTGTATGGATCAGAAACTAGGTTTTTCTCTCTTTGTAGTTTTAGGTTCTGAAAACTTATCAATCTTATTATTGTGTAATTTAGTAAATTTTCCGAGCACTAAGAGTCTCAGCCCAATACAGGCGGGCTTCCGCAAGGGAATGCAGCCTGTGGACCAAGTGCTCCGTCTTCTCAAGTCCATAATAGATGGGCTCCAAAAGAAATCCCATACAGTGGCAGTATTTTTTGACCTCAAACAAGCCTATGACCGAGTTTGGAGTTCCGGTCTATTGTTGAAGTTGCAGAAGTTGGGAGTAACCGCGAACATGTACAGGTGGATCTCCGGTTTCCTCACAAACAGGACGATAAACACGAAATTCGGCGGTAAAACCTCCAGGAAGAGGACACTTGAGGAAGGACTCCCGCAGGGGTCTGCCCTCAGTTGCACCCTCTTCCTTGCATACATCAATGACCTGCCACATGTGCTAACGACTAGCTCTGCCATGTATGTGGACGATTTGGTAATTTGGAGCACAGGTAAAGATGTCCACAGACTGCAAATGCTACTACAGCAGGACCTCTCTGCTATCAACAGGTACATGCGGCGGTGGCATCAGGAAATTAACACGAGAAGACGGTCTATTCACTATTCACAAATGGGCGGACCATTCTCAAACAGGAGATCGAGCTCAAGGTGGGCGATGTAGCGCTCAAGTGGGACAAACGACCGGTCTACCTGGGAGTTAAGTTAGACCAAAAGGTACAAATGCACAATTTTGTACAGGACCTCTGCTCCCAGGCGACCGCCAAGCTCAACCTGGTGAAAAAATTGGCTTGCACAAGTTGGGGCGCGAGCGCAAGTACTGGGTGGGCAGCAGGAGACTAAAGAGGTCCTCTTTCATGTACCAGGTCGTGGAGCTGGAGAGGACAGTCCCCCTGCCCCCAAATAGAGAACGTCTGACCCAAATCCCAGTTAATCCGCCTTATGCGGAACCCTCACGTCCCTCCATACATTTGGCCTTGACAGATGCAGCAGTGACGAAGCGAAGCCCTGAACATGTACAGAGAGTGGCTGCCCTTGAGACCATGGATGTGTTCACGCACATACCTGTGAAAGTGTTCACGGACGGCTCTGCCGACTTTAGAAAAAGAACTGCTGGGTACGGTGCGCTTATTCAGTACCCAGTAGGTGGACCACCTAATGAAAAACTCTCCGGGCCTTGTGGGACTACAGCGTCAAATTTTGACGCGGAGCTTATAGCTATGCACAAGGCCCTGGAGAGAGTCCATATCACTCTGGAAGGGACGGAACATGCGGGGCTTGATATTGTTGTCTTCTCAGACTCAAGATCTGCTCTTGAGATCTTGGAGAAGAGGCAGGGTACCACAAGCTTGGTCGACGTCATTCACAACGACATATGCAGACTTGGTGAAATAGGGTGCAAGGTCGAAATGCAATGGATACCAGGGCACGTCAACATCAGTGGCAATGAGATAGCTGACACTCTGTCGAAAACCGGGGCTACCCAGCCTCAGCCAGAAGTACCAATGACTTTCTTGGGAGTCAAAAACTGGCTGGCGGACCACTTCAGGCAGAAGTGGTACAGGCAATGGGCTGAGATCACGACCGCCAGAGGCGTCTATTCGAACTTGCCTACTCCTAGCAAGCAAGACCCATGGTGGGGGTTAGGTCGTAGATCGCAAACTCTAGTGAAGCAGATGCGCACCGAGCACTGCCCCTTGCGCACATATTTCTGGAGGTTGGACAACAACAGAGATCCTACCTGCCGGCATTGCAGCCTGGCCCCAGAGACCTTAGAAACATCTGTTGACTGAATGTCCCGCACTAGATCTCCCGGGGAAAGCCAGGGCGGTTGGAGGAAATATTGTATGGCTCAGCTCAACAGATGGAGTTGATAGCCAATTTACTAGCCGGGGTCATAAGAGAGTAATCTCAGACCTTCACCAGAATATGTGCGTTAGTAAGTAAATTTTCCGATTCTGTGTTTGTATCTTTTAACTGGTCTTTGATCTGTTTATGGTGAAACCGTGTGACCTAATTAAATTTGCCATCTTCCCAACAAGATTCAGTGGACTGCAAATGTCCACATATTTAGCACACAAAACTAGCTTGGGAATAGTACAGTGCAGGAACATTGGTTGTAGAAAGTTTTTCTTATTACACTTCTGCTTCACTTGTCCAACCAAGTATTTTTCTGCCAATCATTTTCTTTTATCTATCATCTATCGGGCATTTGAGGTTAGTCAAATCAATGTTATAATCAGTAAATGCTTTTTTTAAATTCCTAGAATATATATCCTCTTTGGTAACAATGCGGTCCGTGCATGCCCTTTTTAGGAATAAAGCTCTTGTGTTCATGTCTTCCTCAAAACCTCTAATAAACACAAGCAGTTCAGAGGTGGAACGGCTGTCCAGCGATTCATCAAATACACTTGAAAAATGGCGAAACTTTGCTTAGACTTTTCGCTAATCGAATCACAATGTTTTCACCAATGTTTGCAACACAGCGGGCAACGACATTTGTACCCAAAGCTACATTTTTAAATTTCTGGTCAAAGTTTCTCAGCAACCACAAACTAACATTACTTCACTACCTCACTATTTGTTTACAGTTTTGCCACTTTTATCCAGGATGTAGGGAACTGTTTAACTGGACGTAGTTAAGGAGTCATTTTCGTTTAAAGATTTATTGAACAATGTCCTCTAAGATGTGAGTTTATTTTGTAACTGACTGAGAACATTTTTTATGCACGATCTTAACCTTCCAACTGTGCATATTTCAACTGATGTTTGCTTTGATGGCGAAACCGCTGGAAATATTCTTTCAAAAAAGCCACAGTTTCATTTCGTTACATCATTACATTGACTGTCAACCGAAGTAGAAAACCTAAGCAGCGAATAGGGTTTTGCCATGCAGTGGTCGTTTGAAAAAATAAAGCACTTCTTCGATCGTCTAATTTATTTCGGTAAAATCGTAACTTCCACCCAAGCGACGGCTGATCTTGGCAGGATACACGTACATTTCCGTATTTTTTTTCCCGTAGACCTAAAGGGCACAGGGTCAGGATGAAAGTGCCTCGAGGGCCTCATGCAGATATCGGGCCGTAGTTTAGAGCCCTCTGGTCTATTCCCACAAACAGACCTTACGTATGACGGTCTATTATTTATTTTGGAGAAAAGAACAATAATTTAACAATGAAATTAAATTTAGGAAAATAAAAATTATGAAAGTTACAAAGGACAAGATAAATAGTATACTTAAAAGCATTTCTTGTTTGTTTTTTTTTGAAAAAAAAATCATATTTATAATGCTAGAAATGAGAACCTTTTTTTAAATAAAACTTAATCATCTCGGTATTCTAAGATTTATTTTAAGTTCCTTATTGGCAGTAAATGCGTCTCGAATATTTACTTAGGTGATTTGAGTGTGGTCGGTACATGCTATCAGTTTAAGTTTGGTAAAATATATTTTAAAAACTTATCAGGCGACCGCACATATTGCATTCACATATGTCTTTTACTCCATTAACCTTTGCTACACTGCCTTGGTCTTTCTTACATTTTAAAATCATGTTATTACATTTTATGTCTCACTCATCAGAAATTTGGGACAAAATACTTTAATTTAATTAAAAGTAATAAATGTTCTCTTTTATATTTTATGAAAATGGGAAATAATTTGATTAATTCTTTTATTTTTTGGCGACACATTTACATACTAACTCGACCTGCATATGAATTTTCTTACATTTCAACAAAGTAATTAACGTAATTTACTTTTTTCAAGATTTAATCACTAAACATAGATTGAATTTCTATTTTCTTAAATTTTTTTTTTTTTAAAAACATGTATAAGTTAACGAAAACGGATTGTTTAAAAAAAGAAACAATTTGAATTCATTAAATATTTTTTGTATTAAAACTATTTAAAATATTACATTTCTTTAAAAATATCCTATTCAGGGGTTTATGATACGAGCAATTCACGTTATGGCGACGAGAAATCAGTTGATTTGATTTCTACAAATGGACAAAAAAATATACAGTGTGAGTTCATTTTAATTTATAAAGTTTATGGTACAAGAGTGCTGTACTAAAATATAAGTAGTGTCATTTAAGTGAACCACTTGACAACGATACAGAAGAGGTACAATGCACTCAGTCTGTTTTTTGTGACTTTTCATTAAATAGTTACTACGTGGTTTTACACCCGTCTATTCCAGGGGTCTCCAAACGTTTCATCCTGAGGGCCGCATTCACTATCAAACAACAGTTCGGGGTACGACTATATACTCGATGTCCAAAAAAAAAAAAAAAGAGAATAAAAATATTGATGTTATTTTTAATTATTTACTAATATGATTTTAGTCAAGTGTTTTTTAATAACGCATTGATACACTACAAATAAACACCTGTGTTAGTGAAAATGGTGAAATTGTGTCTTGGATGCCAATATTGCAGACATTTCTGGCTTTAGATTTGATGTTACGAGTATCAACAATGACCTGAGATTGTCATCGGACAAGTTTAATCTCAAATTATTATTCAAGTATTTCATTAATGAAATTTTGTGTTCACACATTTATGTTGTTTTAAAGATTGAAAGGTAACTTGAAGCAAAAGTTTTGACATTAGGACAGCTTTCTTTGGGCAAAAACTGGCAAAAACCACTAGTCCTTCTTTGAAATTGTCCCTTACGAAGTCATTTGCTTGAAACTCAATGACCTACAGTTTATCTTGGCAACAGGCCAAATCGGCTTCAAATGGGATTTAAAACAGTCTCTCTCTACTGGCATTGATTCCAAGTCCGAAAACCCGTTCTGAAACTGCAGCAGCTGGAAGCCTTTGGTGATCTCGTATCCACATGACGTAGGGAAATCCGCTGTTGCTTCAGTAATGAAGGCCTTGCACTGATGAAAGTGCATTAAGTTGTTATGCTGTACTTTTTCCAAAAACAAGGCGAGTTTGGATCTGAAGGTCTTTTGGTGGGTCTATAGATCAGAAACTAGATTTTCATCTCTTTGTAGTTTTAGGTTTAGTTCATGGCTAGTTCAACTGCAGCAAAGGTCAATTTTCCTAACCAATCTTCATCAGACAGTACTCTCTGTGGTTTGCCTTTACTTATCAGGAGGTCACCTATTTTATTTATTAACTTTAATATTCTACTCAGAACTTTCTGAAAACTAAGCAATCTTACTACTGTGTAATTTAGTAATTTTTCCGATTCTGTGTTTACATCTTTCAACAGGTCTCTGAACTGTCTATGGTGAGCCCATGTGACCTTATTAAATTCACAATCTTCCCAACAGGATTCAATACACTGCTAATCTTTTCATTTTTAGCACACAAAGAAAGTGGGGAATAATACCGTGCAGGAACATTGGTTGTAGAATAATTTTCTCACTACACATCTTCTCACTTGTCAAACCAAGCATTTTTATGCCAATCATTTTCTATTCTCCATCAACCATCAGGCACATGAGGTTAGTTAAGTCAAAGCTATTATCAGCAAATGTTCTTTTTAATTCATAGAATATATCCTCTTTGTTAACAACGCCTTCTGTGCATGCTATGTAAGGAAACAAGCTCATGTGTTCATGTCTTCCTCAACACTCTAATAAACACAAGCAGTTAAGAGGTGGAACTGCTGCGCAGCGATTCATCCATTGCACTTGAAAAATGGCGAAATTTTGCTTAGACTTTTCGCTAATCGAATCACAATGTTTTCACCCATGTTGCAACACAGCGGGCAACGACATTTGTACCCAAAGCTACATTTTTAAATTGTTTTGACATTTCTGGTCAAAGTTTCTAAGCCAAGACCAACTAACATTACTTCACTACTTCACTATTTGTATACAGTTTTGCCACTTTTATCCAGGATGTAGGGAACTGTTTAACTTGACGTAGTTAAGGAGTCATTTTCGTTTAAGGATTTATTGAACAATGTCCTCTAAGATGTGAGTTGATTTTGTAACTGACTGAGAACATTTTTTAGGCACGGTCTTAACCTTCCAACTGTGCATATTTCCCCTGATTTTTGCTTTTATGACGAAGGCGCTGGAAATATTCTTTAAAAAAAGCCACAGTTTCATTGCGTTACATCATTACATTGACTGTCAACCGAAGTAGAAAACCTAAGCAGCGAATAAGGTTTTGCCATGCAGTGGTCGTTTGAAAAAATAAAGCACTTCTTCGATCGTCTAATTTATTTCGGTAAAATCGTAACTTCCACCCAAGCGACGGCTGATCTTGGCAGGATACACGTACATTTCCGTATTTTTTTTCCCGTAGACCTAAAGGGCACAGGGTCAGGATGAAAGTGCCTCGAGGGCCTCATGCAGATATCGGGCCGTAGTTTAGAGCCCTCTGGTCTATTCCCACAAACAGACCTTACGTATGACGGTCTATTATTTATTTTGGAGAAAAGAACAATAATTTAACAATGAAATTAAATTTAGGAAAATAAAAATTATGAAAGTTACAAAGGACAAGATAAATAGTATACTTAAAAGCATTTCTTGTTTGTTTTTTTTTGAAAAAAAAATCATATTTATAATGCTAGAAATGAGAACCTTTTTTTAAATAAAACTTAATCATCTCGGTATTCTAAGATTTATTTTAAGTTCCTTATTGGCAGTAAATGCGTCTCGAATATTTACTTAGGTGATTTGAGTGTGGTCGGTACATGCTATCAGTTTAAGTTTGGTAAAATATATTTTAAAAACTTATCAGGCGACCGCACATATTGCATTCACATATGTCTTTTACTCCATTAACCTTTGCTACACTGCCTTGGTCTTTCTTACATTTTAAAATCATGTTATTACATTTTATGTCTCACTCATCAGAAATTTGGGACAAAATACTTTAATTTAATTAAAAGTAATAAATGTTCTCTTTTATATTTTATGAAAATGGGAAATAATTTGATTAATTCTTTTATTTTTTGGCGACACATTTACATACTAACTCGACCTGCATATGAATTTTCTTACATTTCAACAAAGTAATTAACGTAATTTACTTTTTTCAAGATTTAATCACTAAACATAGATTGAATTTCTATTTTCTTAAATTTTTTTTTTTTTAAAAACATGTATAAGTTAACGAAAACGGATTGTTTAAAAAAAGAAACAATTTGAATTCATTAAATATTTTTTGTATTAAAACTATTTAAAATATTACATTTCTTTAAAAATATCCTATTCAGGGGTTTATGATACGAGCAATTCACGTTATGGCGACGAGAAATCAGTTGATTTGATTTCTACAAATGGACAAAAAAATATACAGTGTGAGTTCATTTTAATTTATAAAGTTTATGGTACAAGAGTGCTGTACTAAAATATAAGTAGTGTCATTTAAGTGAACCACTTGACAACGATACAGAAGAGGTACAATGCACTCAGTCTGTTTTTTGTGACTTTTCATTAAATAGTTACTACGTGGTTTTACACCCGTCTATTCCAGGGGTCTCCAAACGTTTCATCCTGAGGGCCGCATTCACTATCAAACAACAGTTCGGGGTACGACTATATACTCGATGTCCAAAAAAAAAAAAAAAGAGAATAAAAATATTGATGTTATTTTTAATTATTTACTAATATGATTTTAGTCAAGTGTTTTTTAATAACGCATTGATACACTACAAATAAACACCTGTGTTAGTGAAAATGGTGAAATTGTGTCTTGGATGCCAATATTGCAGACATTTCTGGCTTTAGATTTGATGTTACGAGTATCAACAATGACCTGAGATTGTCATCGGACAAGTTTAATCTCAAATTATTATTCAAGTATTTCATTAGTGAAATTTTGTGTTCAAACATTTATGTTGTTTTAAAGATTGAAAGGTAACTTGAAGCAAAAGTTTTGACATTAGGACAGCTTTCTTTGGGCAAAAACTGGCAAAAACCACTAGTCCGTCTTTGAAATTGTCCCTTACGAAGTCATTTGCTTGAAACTCAATGACCTACAGTTTATCTTGGCAACAGACCAAATCGGCTTCAAATGGGATTTAAAACAGTCTCTCTTCTACTGGCATTGATTCCAAGTCCGAAAACCCGTTCTGAAACTGCAGCAGCTAGAAGTCTTTGGTGATCTCGTATCCACATGACGTAGGGAAATCCGCTGTTGCTTCAGTAATGAAGGCCTTGCACTGATGAAAGTGCATTAAGTTGTTGGGCTGTACTTTTTCCAAAAACAAGGCGAGTTTGGATCTGAAGGTCTTTTGGTGGGTCTATAGATCAGAAACTAGATTTTCATCTCTTTGTAAATTTAGGTTTAGAATATGTAAATGGCTAGTTCAACTGCAGCAAAGGTCAATTTTCCTAACCAATCTTCATCGGAGAGTAATGTCTGTGGTTTGCCTTTACTTACCAGGAGGTCACCTATTTCATTTATTAACTTTAATATTCTACTCAGAACTTTCTGAAAACTAAGCAATCTTACTACTGTGTAATTTAGTAATTTTTCCGATTCTGTGCTTGCATATTTCAACAGGTCTCTGAACTGTCTATGGTGAGCCCATGTGACCTTATTAAATTCACAATCTTCCCAACAGGATTCAATACACTGCTAATCTTTTCATATTTAGCACACAAAGAAAGTGGGGAATAATACCGTGCAGGAACATTCGTTGTAGAATAATTTTCTCACTACACATCTTCTCACTTGTCAAACCAAGCATTTTTATGCCAATCATTTTCTATTCTCCATCAACCATCAGGCACATGAGGTTAGTTAAGTCAAAGCTATAATCAGCAAATGTTCTTTTTAATTCATAGAATATACCCTCTTTGTTAACAACGCCTTCTGTGCATGTTATGTAAGGAAACAAGCTCTTGTGTTCATGTCTTCCTCAACACCTCTAATAAACACAAGCAGTTCAGAGGTGGAACAGCTGTCCAGCGATTCATCCATTGCACTTGAAAAATGGCGAAATTTGCTTGGACTTTTCGCTATTTGAATCACAATGTTTTCACCCATGTTTTCAACACATCGGGCAACGGTATTTGCCCCAAAGCTACATTTTTAAATTGTTTTGACATTTCTGGTCAAAGTTTCTCAGCCACCACCAACTAACATTACTTCACTACTTCACAATTTGTTTACAGTTTTGCCACTTTTATGCAAGGGTAGACAACTGTATAATTGGACGTATTTAAGGAGTCATTTTCATTTGAGGATTTATTGAACAATGTCCTCTAAGATGTTAGTTGATTTTTAACTGACTGAGAAAAATTTTAAGCACGGTCTTAACCTTCCAACTGTGCATATTTCCCCTGATGTTTGCTTTTTCTGACGAAGGCGCAGGAAGTATTCTTTCAAAAAAGCCACAGATTCATTGCGTTTTATCCTCTCATTGACTGTCAACGGGAGTAGAAAACCTAAGCAGCGAATAAGGTTTTGCAATGCCGTGATCGGTTTGAAAAAATTACGCACTTCTGTGCGCGTCTATTTTAATTCGGTACGAACGTAACTTCCACGTAAGTGACGGCTGATCTTAGCAAGATACACGAACATTTTTTTTCCGTAGACAAAAAGGGCACCACGAGCACGATGAAAGGGCCTTGCGGGCCTCATGCAGATCTCGGGCCGTAGTTTGGAGACCCATGGTCTATTCCCACAACCGGCCTTTTCAGAGTATCAGAGTATATTATTTATTTTGGAGAAAAGAACAATAATTTAACAATGAAATTAAATTTAGGAAAAAAAATTATGAAAGTTACAAAGGACAAGATAAATGTTATAGTTATAAGCATTTTTTTGTTTTTTCTTTGAAACAAAATCATATTTATACTACTAGAAATCAGAACATTTGGTTTTTCAATAAAACGTAATCATCTCGGTATTCTGAGATTAATTTTAAGTTCCTTGTTGACTGTTAATGCGTCTCAAATATTTACTTGGCTGCGTTATGAGTGTTAAGTACATGCTATCAGTTTAAGATTGATCAAGTCTATTTTAAAAACGAATCACTTCACCTCACATTTTCCATTCCCATATGTCTTTTACTCCATTAACCTTTATTACACTGCTTCGGTCATTCTTAAATTTTAAAATCTTGTTTTACATTTTATGTCTCAATCATCAGAAAATGTGGCAAAAATACTTTTAAACATTTAATTTAATAAAAATTAATGAATGTTCTCTTTTACATTTTATGAATAAGGGACATAATTAGATTCTTTTAATTTTTGGCGAAATATTGACATACTAACTCGACCTGCATATGAATTTCTTTACATTTCAACAAAGTAATAAGCGTAAATTACTTTTTTTTTCAAGATGTAATCACTAAACGTAGATTGAATTTTTATTTTTTTTAATCAAGTTTTTTTTTTTTTCATTTTTAACACATACATAAGCTATCGCAAACGGATTATTTAAAAAAAAAGAAACGATTTGAATTCATTAAATATTTTGTGTATTAAATCTGTCTAAAATTTTACATTTCATTAAAAATATCCTAATCAGGGGATGGGAAGAATTCACCTTATGGCGACGAGAAATCAGTTGATTCGACTATCAGCAAAGGAATAAATAATATTTGTGAGTTCAGTTTAATTTACAAAGTTTATGGTACAGGAGTGCTGTAATAAATTATAACTAGTGTGATTTAAGTGAACCACTTGACAACGATACAGAAGAGGTACAATGCACTCAAAAGGTCTCTGAACTGTCTATGGTGAGCCCATGTGACCTTATTAAATTCAACATCTCCCAATAGGATTCAGTACACTGCTAATCTCCTGAAATTTAGCACACAAAGCTTGCTGGGGAATAATACAGTGCAGGAACATTCGTTGTAGAATTTTTTTCTCATTACACATCTGCTTCAATTGTCCAAACAAGCCTCTTTATGCCAATCATGTTCTACTCTCTATCATCCATCAGGCACATGAGGTTAGTTGAGTCAAAGCTATAATCAGCAAATGTTCTTTTTAAATTCATTGAATATATCCTTTCTGTTAACAACGCCTTAGGTTAATGACATGTAAGGAAACAAGCTCATGTGTTCATGTCTTCATACACACCTCTAATAAACACAAGCAGTTCATTGGTGGAACAGCTGTCCAGCGATTCATCCATTGCAATGCCAAAATGGTGAAACTTGCTTGGACTTTTCGCTATTTGAATCACCATGTTTTCAACCATTTTTGCAACACATCGGGCAACGGTATTTGCCCCAAAGCTACATTTTTAAATTGTTTTGACATTTCTGGTCAAAGTTTCTCAGCCACCACCAACCAACATTACTTCACTACTTCACAATTTGTTTACAGTTTTGCCACTTTTATGCAAGGCGTAGCAACTGTATAATTGGACGTATTTAAGGAGTCATTTTCATTTAAGGATTTATTGAACAATGTCCTCTAAGATGTTAGTTGATTTTTAACTGACTGAGAAAAATTTTAAGCACGGTCTTAACCTTCCAACTGTGCATATTTCCCCTGATTTTTGCTTTTTCTGAGAAGGCGCTGAAAGAGTTCTTTCAAAAAAGCCACGGATTCATTGCGTTGTATCTTCTCATTGACTGTCAACGGGAGTAGAAAACCTAAGATTCCAAAAAGGTTTTGCAATGCCGTGATCGGTTTGAAAAAATTACGCACTTCTGTGCGCGTCTATTTTAATTCGGTAAAAACGTAACTTCCACGTAAGCGACGGCTGATCTTAGCAGGATACACGAACATTTCAGTATTTTTTATCCGTAGACAGAAAGGGCACCACGAGCAGGATGAAAGGGCCTCGCGGGCCTCATGCAGATCTCGGGCCGTAGTTTGGAGACCCATGGTCTATTCCCACAACCGGCCTTTTCAGAGTATCAGAGTATATTATTTATTTTGGAGAAAAGAACAATCATTTAACAATGAAATTAAATTTAGAAAAAAAAATTATGAAAGTTACAAAGGACAAGATAAATGTTATAGTTATAAGCATTTTTTGTTTTTTCTTTGAAACAAAATAATATTTATACTACTAGAAATCAGAACATTTGGTTTTTTAATAAAACGTAGTCATCTCGTGTATTGTGAGATTAATGTTAAGTTCCTTGTTGACTGTTAATGCGTCTCAAATATTTACTTGGCTGAATTAAGAGTGTTAAGTACATGCTATCTGTTTAAGATTGGTAAAGTCTATTTTAAAAACGAATCACGTCACCTCACATTTTCCATTCCCGTATGTCTTTTACTCAATTAACATTTACTACACTGCTTTGGTCATTCTTAAATTTTAAAATCTTATTTTTACATTTTGTGTCTCAATCATCAGAAAATGTAGCAAAGATACTTTTAAACATTTAATTTAATAAAAATTAATGAATGTTCTCTTTTACATTTTATTAATAAGGGACATAATTAGATTAATTCTTTTAATTTTTGGCGATATATTTACATACTAACTCGACCGGCATATGAATTTCTTTACATTTCAACAAAGTAATTAATGTCAATTACTTTTTTTTCAAGATTTAATCACTAGACATAAATTGAATTTTTATTTTTTTTAAATCAAGTTTTTTTTTTTTTTTTTTCATTTTTAACACATATATAAGTTATCGAAAACGGATTATTTTTTTAAAAAAAGACACAATTTGAATTCATTAAATTTTTTTTTTATTTTAAACTGTTTAAAATTTTACATTTCATTTAAAAAATCCTAATAAGGGGGTCGGAAATTTAATTTTTTTTTTTTTTAAATTAAGTTTTTTTTTTTTTTTTTTTCATTTTTAACACATATATAAGTTATCGAAAACGGATTATTTTTTTAAAAAAAGACACAATTTGAATTCATTAAATTTTTTTTGTATTTTAAACTGTTTAAAATTTTACATTTCATTTAAAAAATCCTAATCAGGGGGTCGGAAGAATTCACCTTATGGCGACGAGAAATCAGTTGGATCAACTACCAGAAAAGGAACAAATAACAATTGTGAGTTCAGATTAATTTACAAAGTTTATGGTACATGAGTGCTGTAATAAAATATAACTAGTGTGATTTAAGTGAACCACTTGACAAAGCAAACGGAATAGGTACAATGCACTCAAAAGGTCTCTGAACTGTCTATGGTGAGTCCATGTGACCTTATTAAATTCACCGTCTCCCAATAGGATTCAGTACACTGCTAATCTCCTCATATTTAGCACACAAAGCTTGCTGGGGAATAATACAGTGCAGGAACATTCGTTGTAGAATTTTTTCTCATTACACATCTGCTTCAATTGTCCGAACAAGCCTCTTTATGCCAATCATGTTCTACTCTCTATCATCCACAAGGCACATGAGGTTAGTTAAGTCAAGGCCATAATCACTCAATTTTCTTTTTAAATTCACTGAATATATCCTCTTTGTTAACAACGCCTTCTGTGCATGCTATGTAAGGAAACAAGCTCATGTGTTTATGTCTTCCTCCACACCACTAATAAACACAAGCAGTTCAGAGGTGGAACAGCTGTCCAGCGATTCATCCATTGCAATGGCAAAATGGCGAAACTTGCTTGGACTTTTCGCTATTTGAATCACAATGTTTGCACCCATGTTTGCAACACATCGGGCAACGGTATTTGCCCCAAAGCTACATTTTTAAATTGTTTTGACATTTCTGGTCAAAGTTTCTCAGCCACCACCAACTAACATTACTTCACTAATTCACAATTTGTTTACAGTTTTGCCACTTTTATGCAAGGCGTAGGCAACTGTATAATTGGACGTATTTAAGGAGTCATTTTCATTTGAGGATTTATTGAACCATGTCCTCTAAGATGTTAGTTGATTTTTAACTGACTGAGAAAAATTTTAAGCACGGTCTTAACCTTCCAACTGTGCATATTTCCCCTAATGTTTGCTTTTCTGAAGAAGGCGCTGGAAGCATTCTTTCAAAAAAGCCACAGATTCATTGCGTTTTATCCTCTCATTGACTGTCAACGGGAGTAGAAAACCTAAGCATCGAATAAGGTTTTGCAATGCCGTGATCGGTTTGAAAAAATTACGCACTTCTGTGCGCGTCTATTTTAATTCGGTAAAAACGTAACTTCCACGTAAGCGACGGCTGATCTTAGCAGGATACACGAACATTTCCGTATTTTTTTTCCGTAGACAAAAAGGGCACCACGAGCAGGATGAAAGGGCCTCGCGGGCCTCATGCAGATCTCGGGCCGTAGTTTGGAGACCCAGGGTCTATTCCCACAACCGGCCTTTTCAGAGTATCAGAGTATATTATTTATTTTGGAGAAAAGAACAATCATTTAACAATGAAATTAAATTTAGGAAAAAAAATTATGAAAGTTACAAAGGACAAGATAAATTTTATACTTATAAGCATTTTTTGTTTTGTCTTTGAAACAAAATCATATTTATACTACTAGAAATCAGAACATTTGGTTTTTTAATAAAACGTAGTCATCTCGGTATTCTCAGATTAATGTTAAGTTCCTTGTTGACTGTTAATGCGTCTCAAATATTTACTTGGCTGAATTAAGAGTGTTAAGTACATGCTATCTGTTTAAGATTGGTTAAGTCTATTTTAAAAACGAATCACGTCACCTCACATTTTCCATTCCCGTATGTCTTTTACTCAATTAACATTTACTACACTGCTTTGGTCATTCTTAAATTTTAAAATCTTGTTTTTACATTTTGTGTATCATTCATCAGAAAATGTAGCAAAAATACTTTTAAACATTTAAATTAATAAAAATTAATGAATGTTCTCTTTTACATTTTATGAATAAGGGACATAATTAGATTAATTCTTTTAATTTTTGGCGATATATTTACATACTAACTCGACCGGCATATGAATTTCTTTACATTTCAACAAAGTAATTAACGTAAATTACTTTTTTTTCAAGATTTAATCATTAGACATAAATTGAATTTTTATTTTTTTTAAATCGCGTTTTTTTTTTTTTTTTTTTTTAACACATATATAAGTTATCGAAAACGGATTATTTTTTTAAAAAAGACACAATTTGAATTCATTAAATTTGTTTTTTTTTATTTTAAACTGTGTAAAATTTTACATTTCATTTAAAAAATCCTAATCAGGGGATCGAAAGAATTCACCTTATGGCGACGAGAAATCAGTTTACTCAACTACCAGAAAAGGAACAAATAACAATTGTGAGTTCAGTTTTATTTACAAAGTTTATGGTACAGGAGTGCTGTAATAAAATATAACTAGTGTGATTTAAGTGAACCACTTGACAACGCAACAGAAGAGGTACAATGCACTCAACAGGTCTCTGAACTGTCTATGGTGAGCCCATGTGACCTTATTAAATTCACCATCTCCCAATAGGATTCAGTACACTGCTATTCTCCTCATATTTAGCACACAAAGCTTGCTGGGGAATAATACAGTGCAGGAACATTCGTTGTAGAATTTTTTTCTCATCACACATCTGCTTCAATTGTCCAAACAAGCCTCTTTATGCCAATCATATTCTACTCTCTATCATCCATCAGGCACATGAGGTTAGTTAAGTCAAGGCCATAATCACTCAATTTTCTTTTTAAATTCACTGAATATATCCTCTTTGTTAACAACGCCTTCTGTGCATGCTATGTAAGGAAACAAGCTCATGTGTTTATGTCTTCATCCACACCTCTAATAAACACAAGCAGTTCAGAGGTGGAACAGCTGTCCAGCGATTCATCCATTGCAATGGCAAAATGGCGAAACTTGCTTGGACTTTTCGCTATTTGAATCACCATGGTTTCAACCATGTTTGCAACACATCGGGCAACGGTATTGGCCCCAAAGCTACATTTTTAAATTGTTTTGACATTTCTGGTCAAAGTTTCTCAGCCACCACCAACCAACATTACTTCACTACTTCACAATTTGTTTACAGTTTTGCCACTTTTATGCAAGGCGTAGGCAACTGTAAAATTGGACGTATTTAAGGAGTCATTTTCATTTGGGGATTTATTGAACAATGTCCTCTAAGATGTTAGTTGATTTTTAACTGACTGAGAACAATTTTAAGCACGGTCTTAACCTTCCAACTTTGCATATTTCCCCTGATGTTTGCTTTTTCTGACGAAGGCGCAGGAAGTATTCTTTCAAAAAGCCACGGATTCATTGCGTCTTATCTTCTCATTGACTGTCAACGGGAGTAGAAAACCTAAGCAGCGAATAAGGTTTTGCAATGCCGTGATCGGTTTGAAAAAATTACGCACTTCTGTGCGCGTCTATTTTAATTCGGTAAAAACGTAACTTCCACGTAAGCGACGGCTGATCTTAGCAGGATACACGAACATTTCCGTATTTTTTTCCGTAGACAAAAAGGGCACCACGAGCAGGATGAAAGGGCCTCTCGGGACTCATGCAGATCTCGGGCCGTAGTTTGGAGACCCATGGTCTATTCCCACAACCGGCCTTTTCAGAGTATCAGAGTATATTATTTATTTTGGAGAAAAGAACAATCATTTAACAATGAAATTAAATTTAGGAAAAAAAATTATGAAAGTTACAAAGGACAAGATAAATTTTATACTTATAAGCATTTTTTGTTTTGTCTTTGAAACAAAATCATATTTATACTACTAGAAATCAGAACATTTGGTTTTTTAATAAAACGTAGTCATCTCGGTATTCTCAGATTAATGTTAAGTTCCTTGTTGACTGTTAATGCGTCTCAAATATTTACTTGGCTGAATTAAGAGTGTTAAGTACATGCTATCTGTTTAAGATTGGTTAAGTCTATTTTAAAAACGAATCACGTCACCTCACATTTTCCATTCCCGTATGTCTTTTACTCAATTAACATTTACTACACTGCTTTGGTCATTCTTAAATTTTAAAATCTTGTTTTTACATTTTGTGTATCATTCATCAGAAAATGTAGCAAAAATACTTTTAAACATTTAAATTAATAAAAATTAATGAATGTTCTCTTTTACATTTTATGAATAAGGGACATAATTAGATTAATTCTTTTAATTTTTGGCGATATATTTACATACTAACTCGACCGGCATATGAATTTCTTTACATTTCAACAAAGTAATTAACGTAAATTACTTTTTTTTCAAGATTTAATCATTAGACATAAATTGAATTTTTATTTTTTTTAAATATCGTTTTTTTTTTTTTTTTCATTTTTAACACATATATAAGTTATCGAAAACGGATTATTTTTTTAAAAAAGACACAATTTGAATTCATTAAATTTTTTTTTTTTTATTTTAAACTGTGTAAAATTTTACATTTCATTTAAAAAATCCTAATCAGGGGATCGAAAGAATTCACCTTATGGCGACGAGAAATCAGTTTACTCAACTACCAGAAAAGGAACAAATAACAATTGTGAGTTCAGTTTTATTTACAAAGTTTATGGTACAGGAGTGCTGTAATAAAATATAACTAGTGTGATTTAAGTGAACCACTTGACAACGCAACAGAAGAGGTACAATGCACTCAACAGGTCTCTGAACTGTCTATGGTGAGCCCATGTGACCTTATTAAATTCACCATCTCCCAATAGGATTCAGTACACTGCTATTCTCCTCATATTTAGCACACAAAGCTTGCTGGGGAATAATACAGTGCAGGAACATTCGTTGTAGAATTTTTTTCTCATCACACATCTGCTTCAATTGTCCAAACAAGCCTCTTTATGCCAATCATATTCTACTCTCTATCATCCATCAGGCACATGAGGTTAGTTAAGTCAAGGCCATAATCACTCAATTTTCTTTTTAAATTCACTGAATATATCCTCTTTGTTAACAACGCCTTCTGTGCATGCTATGTAAGGAAACAAGCTCATGTGTTTATGTCTTCATCCACACCTCTAATAAACACAAGCAGTTCAGAGGTGGAACAGCTGTCCAGCGATTCATCCATTGCAATGGCAAAATGGCGAAACTTGCTTGGACTTTTCGCTATTTGAATCACCATGGTTTCAACCATGTTTGCAACACATCGGGCAACGGTATTGGCCCCAAAGCTACATTTTTAAATTGTTTTGACATTTCTGGTCAAAGTTTCTCAGCCACCACCAACCAACATTACTTCACTACTTCACAATTTGTTTACAGTTTTGCCACTTTTATGCAAGGCGTAGGCAACTGTAAAATTGGACGTATTTAAGGAGTCATTTTCATTTGAGGATTTATTGAACAATGTCCTCTAAGATGTTAGTTGATTTTTAACTGACTGAGAAAAATTTTAAGCACGGTCTTAACCTTCCAACTGTGCATATTTCCCCTGATGTTTGCTTTTTCTGACGAAGGCGCAGGAAGTATTCTTTCAAAAAAGCCACGGATTCATTGCGTTGTATCCTCTCATTGACTGTCAACGGGAGTAGAAAACCTAAGCAGCGAATAAGGTTTTGCAATGCCGTGATCGGTTTGAAAAAAATTACGCACTTCTGTGCGCGTCTATTTTAATTCGGTAAAAACGTAACTTCCACGTAAGCGACGGCTGATCTTAGCAGGATACACGATTATTTCCGTATTTTTTTTCCGTAGACAAAAAGGGCACCACGAGCAGGATGAAAGGGCCTCGCGGGCCTCATGCAGATCTCGGGCCGTAGTTTGGAGACCCAGGGTCTATTCCCACAACCGGCCTTTTCAGAGTATCAGAGTATATTATTTATTTTGGAGAAAAGAACAATCATTCAACAATGAAATTAAATTTAGGAAAAAAAAATTATGAAAGTTACAAAGGACAAGATAAATGTTATAGTTATAAGCATTTTTTTGTTTTTTCTTTGAAACAAAATCATATTTATACTAAAAAAAATTATGAAAGTTACAAAGGACAAGATAAATTTTATACTTATAAGCATTTTTTGTTTTGTCTTTGAAACAAAATCATATTTATACTACTAGAAATCAGAACATTTGGTTTTTTAATAAAACGTAGTCATCTCGGTATTCTCAGATTAATGTTAAGTTCCTTGTTGACTGTTAATGCGTCTCAAATATTTACTTGGCTGAATTAAGAGTGTTAAGTACATGCTATCTGTTTAAGATTGGTTAAGTCTATTTTAAAAACGAATCACGTCACCTCACATTTTCCATTCCCGTATGTCTTTTACTCAATTAACATTTACTACACTGCTTTGGTCATTCTTAAATTTTAAAATCTTGTTTTTACATTTTGTGTATCATTCATCAGAAAATGTAGCAAAAATACTTTTAAACATTTAAATTAATAAAAATTAATGAATGTTCTCTTTTACATTTTATGAATAAGGGACATAATTAGATTGATTCTTTTAATTTTTGGCGATATATTTACATACTAACTCGACCGGCATATGAATTTCTTTACATTTCAACAAAGTAATTAACGTAAATTACTTTTTTTTCAAGATTTAATCACGAGACATAAATTGAATTTTTATTTTTTTTAAATCGCGTTTTTTTTTTTTTTTTTCATTTTTAACACATATATAAGTTATCGAAAACGGATTATTTTTTTAAAAAAGACACAATTTGAATTCATTAAATTTGTTTTTTTTTATTTTAAACTGTGTAAAATTTTACATTTCATTTATAAAATCCTAATCAGGGGATCGAAAGAATTCTCCTTATGGCGACGAGAAATCAGTTTACTCAACTACCAGAAAAGGAACAAATAACAATTGTGAGTTCAGTTTTATTTACAAAGTTTATGGTACAGGAGTGCTGTAATAAAATATAACTAGTGTGATTTAAGTGAACCACTTGACAACGCAACAGAAGAGGTACAATGCACTCAAC
>CAXITT010001639.1:16352-31669 GCA_964033795.1 Lymnaea stagnalis
CCCCCCTTCCCCCCTTTGTTGCACGCCTACCTTTTTTTTAATTTAATTTTATTTTTATTTTTAACGAACACTTTTCCCAACTATTACGTTACAATGAGCTTTCGGGAACCCCACCCCCACTCCAAAAAAAAAAACAACCAACAACAACAACAAACAAACAAACAAACAAAAACCCTGAAAAAACAATTAAAATCTATTTTTATATTATGAAGTTACAGAACAGAAAAAGTGACACGGGTTTTCACCACACCGCCAGTTCAGACAAACAAAATAATTATGTAACAACTACTTTACATTCTTGGTCGCAGTCAAAGAAGATGAGGGGGGTGGGAGGAGTTGTCGCAGTTGTCGCTAGGGCGACTAGTCTAAACATTACAGTTGAGGCAGCTAACTCAATAGATCCGTTGTTATTTTTATAGACGTTGACATTCCCAGAAATCCCCCTACCCAAGCCTTCTCCTTATTCAACAACCCCCCCCAACCTCCCCTCTCAGTGCGTACATAATATAACGAAGGATGGTTCCAACTAAAAAAAAAAATTACAATCAATCGTTTTTCTCGGTCTATTCGCTGCCAGATCTTTCTTAGAAAGGGCTCAAACTCCAACAATCAAATTATTATTCTTTTTTTAATCAGAAAATTACCCAAACACTTTTCACCCGACCTCTGAAAATCGTAGTTTTGGCGGGTCTCGGCGTACAAACGTAAAAGACATCTAAAAATCGTACATTGCACGCCAAATTCGTAAGAGTAAACAGGTCTGCTGATCTGGTTGTACTTATTTGGAGCTTGTCAACAGCACTTATTGTCAACAGCACTTATTGTCAACAAATGGGTTTAACAACAAGCTGTCTTTAGTCAGTACATCATAGTGTGGAAAGGGGAAATCTCACACACAACAATGTGAATAATCATAGAACAATGACCAGACCTGTTTCCCCTCAAACTCTTACAATCATACAGTATCATCACAAAAGCGTTCAATACATTATATTAATAGTAAAAAATAAACCTTACAGTATATAAAATGTATACACCTCAAAATCGTACATTGTACGCTGCCAAAATCGTACATTGTACGCCAAAATCGTACATTGTACGCCAAAATCGTACATTGTACGCCAAAATCGTACATTGTACGCCAAAATCGTACATTGTACGCCAAAATCGTACATTGTACGCTGCCAAAATCGTACATTGTACGCTGCCAAAATCGTACATTGTACGCCAAAATCGTACATTGTACACTGCCAAAATCGTACATTGTACGCCAAAATCGTACATTGTACGCTGCCAAAATCGTACATTGTACGCTGCCAAAATCGTACATTGTACGCCAAAATCGTACATTGTACGCTGCCAAAATCGCAAGAGTAAACAGGTCTGAATTACTAAATAATATATCAGATGACATGAAAGATAAAAAGAGAGGACTTCAGATATTGTCTAAACAACATGTCACAAAATTATTCAGGGTGTAAGATCATACGAGTTATAGAATAGACCTACAGAGTGTAGATTATATGAGTTATACAATAGAACTTCAGAATGTAAGATTGAGTTATAGAATAGACCTACAGTGTGCAAGATTATACGAGTTATAGAATAGACCTACAGAGAGTAAGATTATATGAGTTATAGAATAGACCTACAGAGAGTAAGATTATACGAGTTATAGAATAGACCTACAGAGAGTAAGATTATATGAGTTATAGAATAGACCTACAGAGAGTAAGATTATATGAGTTATAGAATAGAACTTCAGAGTGTAAGATTGAGTTATAGAATAGACCTACAGAGAGTAAGATTATATGAGTTATAGAATAGAACTTCAGAGTGTAAGATTGAGTTATAGAATAGACCTACAGAGAGTAAGATTATATGAGTTATACAATAGAACTTCAGAGTGTAAGATTGAGTTATAGAATAGACCTACAGAGAGTAAGATTATATGAGTTATACAATAGAACTTCAGAGTGTAAGATTGAGTTATAGAAAAGACCTACAGTGTGTAAGATTATATGAGTTATAGAATAGACATACAGAGTGTAAGATTATATGGGTTATACTATAGACCTACAGTGTGTAGGATTATTTGAATTATACAATAGACCTATAGAGTTATGAGTTATAGAAAAGACCCATAAATACATGTATAATATAATAGTATGCGTTATACAGTAGACTCATAATTTTCTGATTGGCAGATTTTATGAGTTATGCAGTAGACCCATAACCTACTGAATGGCAAATTTTATGAGTTATACAGTAGACTAATAACTTACTGATTTTTGGCAGATTTTATGAGTTATACAGAAGACCCATAACCTACTGATTGTAATACTATATGAGTTATACAGTAGACCCATAACTACAGGATCAATCAAATGATAATCCCATTAGTATTTATTATCTCCAAAAAACTAATTTTAAATAATATAATATCAAAAAACTTTTTAAAAAAACACATTATCCAAAAATATACTGAAAAGTATAAAATAAATCTACCACAAAACTTCAGAGTTGTTACAGTCATATGACTAAAAAAAAAATTTTAATATAAATTTTTTTTAAAAGCATGTGGGCGCCCATTTTTTGGAAAAGCAAATTTTTTTTTTAAAGTACTTTTTAAATATATTTTGTTTTGGTTTTATTTTATACTTTTTTAGTCTTTAGTATCATATATTTATCATTACTATGGCCTGGTCCTATTGTTAACAGTGGTGGAAAAGTTTAAAAATTTAAGCTTAATTGGACATGAGGAAATGAGTCACTATTGAGATGCAAGATTTGAAATGCAAGAGGTCACTCAAGGGTCATTTGAGGTCACTGGTGACATTCTGATCCTGAAGGGTTGTATTGTTATCAGGGGTGGGTAAGTGTACAAAGTATCAGCTCCATTGGGCATCAAGAAGTGGGTCAAAATTAAGATGCAAAATTAGACCCAGCCAAACAGGCAAAATTGCAAGCTAAATAAAACCCCGCAAAAAAAAAAAAGACACACAAGGAGGAGTGAACCTCTAAGCTGGTCTAAGTACCATCGCAAAATGGTAGCATAGAGGTATCATCCAGGCAAATAAATCACCCAAATTTCTTCCAAGCACACCCAACTTTAACCCTAAAATTGGTTTGCAATTAGCTTAGAAATAAGTTAGAAGCAAAATAATTGAAAGTATAAACATCATTAAATTAGCTTCAGTAATCATCAATTATTCCCTTGAATATCTAAAATAGCATAAGACAAATACAATGTACATTAATTTTAGAATGTTGTCTAAAGCCCGGTTTTGAAGGGTAGGTTCTTGTACAAAGGGCAGCAACCGTATAATATATAACATGATCAAATTTAATGATTACCCCCCTGGACTTTAGACTTTTGAAAATAACAAAATAAGTGAATGGCTTGAATAAACTGGAGTCCACTTACCAATACTTGACAGGTTTCTATTAACTTGTTTAGGCTTCACTAAGTCTCTGGCCAATAGATTATAAACCTTGAAATCTATATGAAATCAAAGCAAAAAATGAAACATTAATATAGGAATTTTAAAATTTAAAAAACATATTGTTTGAGGTGACAATGCATCTCCTAAACCAGGGGTGTGTAAACTATGGCTCAAGCCTCCCCTTTGAATGGCCCTCACTACCTTTAAAAAATATTTTAAAATTTAAATAATCATACAAATGGAAAAGAAAAAAAAATAATAATGTGTAATTTAAATTTTCGATTGCAGATGTCACTACCTTATGGGGTTGTTCTGGTTAAATCCCAATTTTCTGGGGATAGAAATTTTCTTCTTGTTGCAGAGTTACGTTTTTCAGAATGTTAAGTGAGGCTGAATTTTTTGTGATAAACACTAAAAACTATTTCTGTGTTGTATTAATTAAGGAGAGAGAAATCAATTACACTGTAATTATTACAGACTGCAGTGAACTTTTCTTATTTATTTACACATAATATAGTACATTAAAATAATACATTCCCTATGTTTCCAAGAAAACTACACCCCCAGCTTTCACCATTTATGGCTCCTATGCATCTGGCTCGCAGCTACAAAAGTTTGCCCACCCCTGTGCTGAACCATTGGACTGGTTCGCAAACTAAATCTAAACTTTATTTGGTGTTAGAATAAACACATGATTTATTCCATTTAATTAAATGAAACATCCTTTTTTAAATTCTCAGATATGTGGTCATTGCACCATGTTCCATCTCAAATCTTATTATCACATTATGATAAGCAATTAGGGCTACCATTATAAAAAGAGGTTCAATTGGATTTAAATGTAACTTTTTATAAATATATTGCAAACAGCATTTTACCATCTCAGTGTATTGCGTTTTCATAAGTGCAAAAATAGTTTGACACAGAGAAAAAGAAAAATAACCAATACTTGTTCTTAGCAAGGAAGCAAATATTTTGTATATAGCTGATAAGTTTGCCATAATGAAGGCAAACCAACTTAACATGTAATGAAGGTGACATTTCAATTTCTAACCAAAACCAAAAGTGATATTTATCACATTAATTTATAAATTCCTTATTTAAATTTGCTTTATTTTTATTTTATGGGACGTAGGGTACCAAACTATAGAACACTTGGCAAAAAATGTACATCATATCCTTGACTATTACAACTTGGTATAATTTCCCTTCTCTAACTTTAACATAGTACAAAAGGCATTGATTTGAATAATTTGGTTAATATTTAAACTAGGCTGGCACCATGTTGTAAGAAGATAACCATTTATCCACCAACTAACCCATTAATCCATATCTGAATTTTTTTATTGATTAATCTGCTAAACAGCCCGTGGTTAACAGACATCAGTGGATATGCTATTAAGAAAGTAGATGTAAACGTCATCATTTTTTTTACCAAAACAGGTATTTGTGAGTCTTTTTCTTTTACATTTTAAAAAAGTTAGTGCTGTACTGGCTTTAGTACTTTTACATATCAGGTTATGAGCCACACTTTTGATGTTTTTGTTTTGTTATTTCCTTGAGAATATATCTCCATGTATCAAGCTGCACAAGCGGGACACATGACATGAGTTGTCCTGTTTCCCAGAGGTTTATAATGTACACATAGCTTTATGTGAAAATTTATATTTGTATGAATTTAAATATATGATTCATCATGCTACGACTTATATAGAACATGCAGTGAACTCTACTTAAGGAATGACAGGAGTTTTGAATTTAGAACAAATTTAATATAATGTATGTAGTATGAAACTGTATGGAGAATGACCATATAAATTAATTATTTTGTTGGAATCCACGTTCCCCCGAAATAAATAAGAACAATAACAATATTATTACCAGAAGATCACCGTCATAGCATGATATTATGACTTTGGTTTCCAAATGGTGTTGATTTTCCCATCAACTATAGCATTTTCTCTTGCACTTAAATGACCTCAATAATGGCAGCGTCAAAAGTCAATATATCATAACTTCAACAATGAGGGTCTTCTTTTCTGTTTGAATAACACAGGATAATTTTCCCTCTCACTGTGTTTGGATCAATTTTTTTCAAATCACCCTGCCATCAAAATAATGAATAAAATTACCTACAACTAATTATGTTGAAACATTTTTAATTACAATGCATATTTACATAATAAATTATATTTGGCGAATCAAATGGTATTTTCCAATGTACACTCAGTTAGCTTTTGGGTGTAATCCTGAATTCAGCAGTTAGGCTAAACCTAATTCTCAAAACCAAGGAAAAAATAAACAGTTCTATAAACTTAAAAGCTATAATTAGTTTTTGTAAATGCAAATATATAAAAATTAAATGAAGCATATTTTAAAACATATACTCAAACTTGCTAGTTAGCCCACTAATTGAGACTTATGACATGTAGGGGTGTGCCGGATCCGTTTTTTCCAACCGGATCCGGATCCGGATTTTCTTATGCGAAATCCGCCGGATCCGGATTCGGATCCGGAATAATCCGGATTCCGGAAAAATCCGGATTCCGGTTTCTCCCGGATTTTGGTACTATTGGTAGATACTTCGGTAAGTCAAGGTGGACTACTACTTTTTGTGTAGGGGAATTCGCAATCGGCGCCAAAAAATCAGAGTTTTTAATTTTCCGATGTGTGTGTCTATTTATTATTAAATTAGTACTTTCGATATATATTTGAGTTCCGTTCCATTTGGATAAGTGTCTTACGAGAGACGCCATGTTTCTACGCGTTCGCAGCAGGTTATGCAGCTCGCTCAACCTAATTTCGCCATGGGGTTGGCCACGCCCCCCTTTTTAATGGCGGAAGTTGACGATACTTAGGAAATATTAATTTATTATCACTATTTACATCAAAATAATTGATAACTTGTGTTTCAGAATGCATTTAAAGACATTTAAACTGGAATGTTTTAATTTGAGCTTTAACAACCCGGTAGAATCCATATTATAAATGATCAGAATTTACCGTGTGCAACACGTTGTCATTGGCAACCATTCACAGCCACTTGCATAACTGTATCGTAGTACTACCTCAGAGTTTCATTCATAAGAGTTTGCCGTGTGCAAAAACTATTAAACCATTGGTCAGGGAAAGCTTTAATTAATTATTCATGTGCCAAAGTTGAAAGTTTAAACTAAGTCTAAACAGTATTTTAGTGATAAGGCAGGGAATGCGTTGCCTTATATAAACTATATAGTCATTGCGCATGACGGGATTGGTGGAATGAGATCACAGAATGTGGAGATGCAGTCCATGTTAAAAAATGACAAACCAAGTCGTACTTTAAAAATTCATAACTTTAAAACTACAACAGCTAAAAATATGATTTTGGTGTTATAATTCTTTAAAAAATTACATCTTTTCAACTATGCCATTGGTGTATTTTTACAAAAAGTTTAAATTTTCTTATCAAAGTCCCTACACTATTGGCCACTATTAGCGGTGCTGACTCTAGCCTCTGGTATGTACGGAATATTAAACATTAAACAAGCTCAACGCTCGAAACAATCGATTAATGTATCGTGATCCTGTGGAATTCGGGAAAGAGAATTACTTTTATTTCAGATTATGATCCGGTGAGTCACAAAATCTGGCAAATTCCGAAATCCGGTATATTCCGGAATCCGGTTGTTCCGGATACATGTAAATCCGGCGGAACCGGATTTCACCGGATAGTGCAAAATCCGGCGGAACCGGATTCCGGACCGGGGTCCGGCACACCCCTAATGACATGTAATAAAATATTAAAGAAGCATAATGTATATAACAACAAAAATGCACAGCACTTAAAGCACTAGACACAATAACAGCTCATTCATTAAGAAATCACACCTTGGATGTCCTTATTTGTTTCTCCTACTGCTAGCTAATTGGGTTCAAAGGTTGATTCACATATGAAAATCTGCAAAATTGGCCTAAATTGATAACATCGTAAGTGCCACTGAATATCTCTCATGACAGTCACTGATTCAGAGTCAGATCATTAGTTTATTTAATTTTAATTACAATTATCTGTAGGGCCTTCAGCTTTCAATTTTTTTAAAACTCCTGTTTTCCAGATAATGAACCAATTAAATGAATGAATGAATGGGAAATACTTAACTTTAACTCACACAAAACTTACTGAAGAATATTTGATTCTTTAATTTTGAATATTAAAATTAAATTATTAAGCTACTTACTAACTAATATTTTATTTTTAAAGTCTAATACTTGTAATAAGTATTTCACTACTCAGTAGGCCTAAGACAGAAGTATTAGTAGGTCAAGTCCCCGCGCGCGGTAGTACTACTACCTCTACTCAGAGATTCTAAAGTATCAATAATCAATACATTATTATTAATTATTATACATTTCATTATTTTCATTATTCAATTATTGAATCTTATTATTGTAACCAGAAGTTAAGTTAAGTTCGTTAAGTTAAATACAGAATTAAGTCATTCGTTAAGTAATCAATATTGTCTTGAGTAGGGGTGTGCCGGACCCCGATCCGGAATCCGGTTCCGCCGGATTTTGCACTATCCGGTGAAATCCGGTTCCGCCGGATTTACATGTATCCGGAACAACCGGATTCCGGAATCCGGAATATACCGGATTTCGGAATTTGCCAGATTTTGTGACTCACCGGATCATAATCTGAAATAAAAGTAATTCTCTTTCCCGAATTCCACACGATCACGATACATTAATCGATTGTTTCGAGCGTTGAGCTTGTTTAATGTTTAATATTCCGTACATACCAGAGGCTAGAGTCAGCACCGCTAATAGTGGCCAATAGTGTAGGGACTTTGATAAGAAAATTTAAACTTTTTGTAAAAATAAACCAATGGCATAGTTGAAAAGATGTAATTTTTTAAAGAATTATAACACCAAAATCATATTTTTAGCTGTTGTAGTTTTAAAGTTATGAATTTTTAAAGTACGACTTGGTTTGTCATTTTTTAACATGGACTGCATCTCCACATTCTGTGATCTCATTCCGCCAATCCCGTCATGCGCAATGACTATATAGTTTATATAAGGCAACGCATTCCCTGCCTTATCACTAAAATACTGTTTAGACTTAGTTTAAACTTTCAACTTTGGCACATGAATAATTAATTAAAGCTTTCCCTGACCAATGGTTTAATAGTTTTTGCACACGGCAAACTCTTATGAATGAAACTCTGAGGTAGTACTACGATACAGTTATGCAAGTGGCTGTGAATGGTTGCCAATGACAACGTGTTGCACACGGTAAATTCTGATCATTTATAATATGGATTCTACCGGGTTGTTAAAGCTCAAATTAAAACATTCCAGTTTAAATGTCTTTAAATGCATTCTGAAACACAAGTTATCAATTATTTTGATGTAAATAGTGATAATAAATTAATATTTCCTAAGTATCGTCAACTTCCGCCATTAAAAAGGGGGGCGTGGCCAACCCCATGGCGAAATTAGGTTGAGCGAGCTGCATAACCTGCTGCGAACGCGTAGAAACATGGCGTCTCTCGTAAGACACTTATCCAAATGGAACGGAACTCAAATATATATCGAAAGTACTAATTTAATAATAAATAGACACACACATCGGAAAATTAAAAACTCGGATTTTTTGGCGCCGATTGCGAATTCCCATACACAAAAAGTAGTAGTCCACCTTGACTTACCGAAGTATCTACCAATAGTACCAAAATCCGGAATCCGGGAGAAACCGGAATCCGGATCCGGCGGATTTCGCATAAGAAAATCCGGATCCGGATCCGGTTGGAAAAAACGGATCCGGCACACCCCTAGTCTTGAGTCTTACTCTTATTCTTAAATTAATTATAATTTAAATTAAGTCTTATTCATATTCTTATTCTTGGTCAAAGTTGGTCTACTCTTGAGCAATTCAATTCACTTATATATTTTCATTATTATTGATGGTCAATTGTCTTGTTCATTTAATTTTAATAGCCATTTTATAATACTTGCCCTACGTACTTAAAGCTATGTTCTTCATTTCTGTTAGTAGTTTTTTTTTAAATATAGTTTTAAGCTGCATTATGTTGTAGAATGATAGTCACACTGTTATTACCTTAATTTTAATCATGACTAGGTTCTCTAGGGAAAACAGGAAGTCCAGGGGAGCTCATTCTAGCAAACATACAAATTAACAGACTAAATGGAAAACACATACATTTGAAAAAAAACGAACTGAAAGAGAAACCATTTATTCTTACATAAATTCTGAAAATCAATTGTTAAAAATAAAAATGAAATAAAATATTTTACTTTTAAATATATTTAGGATATATTATTACAATATATCTGGGTGTTTATCAATTTAATCCGTTTGCGGTAGATTTCGACAATTTCGGCTAGTTACTTGGAGAGTAGAAAAAAAAAATAACAGCTTAATAAATATATGAACCGGTATCATTGATTATTTGCCGTCTGACCAGTGAGCTTGACATTCTCGAGAAAAGCGAGTCATATCATCATATCTAAACAATATGGAGACTGCTCAACGTTGGATCCCACTAGAATCTAACCCTAAAGTATGTTTATTTTATTTTAATTATCGTAGCCGAATAGCCCTAATAATTAGTAATTAGGCTAATTACTACTACTACTACTAGCCAGGCTAGGATTTGACTTGAGATTCTGACTGTTTCATTTTCCATCATTCTGCATATTAATAATAATAATAAAATAATTCTTCTTAGCCTTTCTCACTCCCACCGCCCAATGGAGCGTAGTCCATCCACAATACTTTTCCACCCGTACCTGTCCTGTGCTATCTTTCAATTCTTTGTTAGTTCACCCAGCTTTTCTTCATAACTTCATTCTCTTCATATCTGCCTCTATTTTAACCCACTCTTCCGTCTCTGTGGCTCTTGGTCTTCCTCTTTTCATGGTACCTTGAGGCTGAGGATTCCAATTCAGGGCCAGTGTTGTGACGTTACTAGTTAGTGTTTGGTTTCCTTAATGTATGCTCTACTCTATCCATCTTTATTTTCTCTTTTATATTTCCGTTCTCTCCCAACACTGAACAGTGTTTTAAATTTAAATTTTGTCAAACCATCTTATTTGAGGATCCTTGCAAGCATCTGTTTATAAAAACCTGCTGTTTTTTAATGTTTGTTTTTGTTGTTCTCCAAGTTTCACAGCCATACCATACAGAAGTGCCTTGACATTTGTGTTGAATATTTTTAACTTTGTTTTTGTCAGTATTTCCCTTGAGTTCCAGATTTTTTGCAGGGCATTGAATTCTCCTTTAGCTTTATGTCCTCATCTGTCTCACCATTTTCATTTATGATGCTTCCCAGGTATGTAAAAGTTTCAACTTCTTTAAGAGAACACCTCAAGTTAATAACAATGACCCCATCATCCGCTGCATTTATTTTAAGGCTTCTTGGTTTTTGCTTTATTTATGCCAAGTCCAACTTGCTTGGCTACAGAGTCAAGTTTGGTTGTGAGTTCACCTTCATGTAAAACACTGCAACTCATATTTTTACATGTATTCTTAACTAAGCTAGTAATTTCCAGAATGTATCTCGTCATAATGCTTTTTTGAAGACGACAAATTTTGGTACAATGATGCATTCCACTGGAAGCACTTTTCCATGATTATGCGCAGGGTTGCAATTCGGTCAGTAAATTATCTGTTTTCTCTAAAACCAGCCTATTTATCTCTTAATTTAGATTCTATTGCTTTTTTTATGCTCTGCAGAGTAATTCTATTTAGTATTTTTCCTTGTACAGAAATCAGCATGATTCCTCTGTTTCCACACTCTTTGAAGTCTCCTTTCTATGGAAGTTTGTCAAAGTATCCCTTTCTCCACTCCTCTATCTCTTCTTTGTCCCAGATGTCACAATTATCTGGTGAAGTATGTTTGATGACAGTTCAAGGTCCATCTTTAGTACTTCTGCAGGTATTTCATCAGAGTCGTCAGATCTCTCCAGATGTTAGTTTAGTAGATCCATTTCATGTCCATCTTGCCTCACTTATTCCTGTATCTCGTCTGTTCCATAGTTACTTATTTTGTCTTCCGTTCCTCCCACATCATTTTCCAGGTGCCAAACCTGGAACTTTTCCTCAGAGCCAGACAGGAAGTGGGCAAGTCGGCTCCCATTTGGGTTTGGCTAACTAGTGGCATAGACCCTTTATGAGGACCTGCCCTCACTCGGAGGTGGCAAACGTTTATTGGTTGTGGATGTTTTGTAGCAGTAGCTGAGTTTCTTGCAATAAACGGGCTGCTAGCCCATTGCAAAGCATGATACATAAGTTGCTTTGTATGACGTGCTACCTTGGCAGTGACTTATTCTACTCCTATATTAGTTGCATGCGGGGTGAAAATTAAATTAGCCTAATCATATTATGAATATTTCATTAAATTTATTTTTTTTAGTTCAAAATGGTTAGACCAAGGCTAAATTTAATTTGTAAATATTATTCAGCTCCTATCTATGCTAATAATATCTAAATGGGAAAAAATATGGTAAATTTACGCAATCCTCGCCACTTAATTCCAATGGCCACCATTTTGGTTGCCAAAGACCTGTCATTAAATTCATAAAACTATGATTCATTCATTGAAATAGGTATAGTTTGGGATGGACACTTAACATGATATTAAATCATATATTTATTTTGCATATAATTATAATTATGCTTGGAATCATACACATTTTTTAGGATACTATCATAACTAATTCTATTACAACTTGTATATTTAAATGAGTCACCATGTTAATGCTATTGTTTTGATATGCCGCCCTGTTGCCAATTGTTGGTGACACAGTATTTGAAGAGCTCCCAACCCAATTTTACTCCCATTTGGTTTGGTCCCAACGTTAGCGATAATAGTAAGAAGGGCAGCGATGGGGTGATTGTGCCATCTTCCACTCACCTATCTGTTGACTGCTTCTTATTGGTATTTGAAAGACTAAATGGCAACAATTATCTTACGCTAAAATTTAATTACAATACAATATTAACATTTATAGTTCTCCTGCCATTCCATACACAATTGCAAAACTATAGAATTGCCAAAGCATAATATTATTAAACTACCTATTTTCAACTTATACTGTTGTAGTTTTTTCAAAGCAATGCAATATGCAATGATTCTGATAGCATTGTTAGCCAGTCTCCAAAAGAGTTTTAAAAAATAATAAAATAGCAACTTCCCATGGGCCATGGGCATTTAAACAAAAACAGATTACGCCCAGAGAATCCTAAATTATTATTTTGGGTATCTCAATCTGCTCTGCCACTTATTTGTAATTAGTTACTGGATATGCCAGAATTAAATATTTAATCATTTTTATTTTGCTTTGTTTCAGGTGCTGAATAAGGTAGGTCTGTTTATCATTCAAAGTTAGTGTTTTTTCACAAGAGTTTATAACACCAGTTATTTCATTTTTTTTTTTAAAGTCAGAATCAATGATTTTGTCTCATGATGTATGGAACAGCAATGTAAGGTTTGTGGACTTATGCCAGGTCACCGGATCACACTTTAGACATGAGCTTAACTGAAATCAAGTTCTTGGATTGTAAAATTGATCATGTTGTTTTCTTTGGAAAATAGATGGTGGAATAGGCCAATGGTTTTGTATTTTCTCAAAGGAAAATGACTTATTGCTGGCACAATGCTCTCTCTCTTAGACCATGAGAAATTGCTTTCATGAAATTCATTCTTAAGGGGTCAAATGTGAACTAGTGAATTTTTTACGACTCTTTTGAAGTGCAACACTAATGCTAAACAAGTTCAAAACATTGTCAACATTCTTATCATCTACGTAACAAGTTATTTGCTTTCAATAAAAAAAATATATACTATTGAATGTTACTATTAATATCTGATCTGACGGCGACGGCTAATATCATTTGAAAAACTAGAGAATAGGTAGGTTGTTCATAAATTGCATTAAAACTTTTAGTTTAGCCTAATCATTATCTTAGATTATGTTATTATAAAATTATGTATATTTTATAAACGAACAAAATTTTCATGTGTCTTGCTGTACATGCAGGCCTTTGAACCAACCCTTTTGTTTTTTAGTCAATTATTTTGCTTAGCCAATAGTTACTTACATTTTTTTACATGGCTGAAATGCTTCTAAATTTAAAAATTACTTTTTTGAAAAACGCTAATAGCCATAAATAGGTGGAAGAATTTCTTTAATTAAAAGCTAGACCTATAACTCAAATTTTTTATATCGTTTGCAATTTAGTTAGTCTACCATAATTAAAAAAAATTAATTTTTATAGAAAAGCTTTCAATTTTTCACATGTTAGTATGTTCACAACTTGGGAATGGATGGCACATGGAATTTTGTTGATGTTTATGGCTTAGAGGCGGATCTCCTTGCCATGGTTCCAAAACCAGTTGCAGCTATTGTTTTGCTTTTCCCAGACACTAAGGTAATGTCAACATTAAAATTATATTTATAACAAAAGTATTAATGTATATTGTTGTTAGTTAATATTTTTTAGTCACTTAAGTTTTTTTTAAATAAATTTTTTGTATATTTGAATTGCAAATTATAAGCCTATTCTTGTACATCTACAGCCGCTAGACATGATTGGAGACCTGCAAACTGAGTACCCTCAAAACTTGTACTACACAAAGCAAACCATTGATAATGCTTGTGGTACAGTTGCTATCGTGCATGCCCTGGCAAACAATCAGGATCAGATCAACTTTGATGGTAAGAGCTTTTTACAAATGAGATTAGACTTAGAGAACCAAATTAGACTTGAGAGAAGTAAACCCAAGCCTTTCTTGCATTTCTGTGATATAAAAAAAATACCTTGCATCGTTTACGGTTAAAAAATTAATTACCTTAAACAATGAAAACCACATGTACATGACATTTTTATATAAAGAAAAATGTAGGAAAAAATATTTAAATACATGGATGTTTGATACCTCTTGGTCTAACCAATGTTTATACTGTTATCAGACAGCAAGCACTTCAAGACGTTCCTTGAGCTCACAAATGGATTGAACCCTGATGAGAGGGCCAAGTTTTTGGAGCAGGATAATGTAAGATTATACTAACAGTTTTTGATGCTTTGTCATTTTAAAAAAAAAAAATTTAAGGTTTGTCTCTTTTCTGCAGTCTTTCAGTTATTTTATACCATCTTGGTTGTTGTTTCAGAAGTATTTTATGCCATCTTAGCTCTGTTTCAGTAGTTGAACTTTTTACTCTCGGTTCATGCCTCAAGATTATCTCCCTTTGCTGGGTAAACAAGTTAATTCCATCCATTTATTAGTAGCTCAGACCTGTTAACTCTTACGATTTTGGCATACAATGTACGATTTTGAGGTGTGGACATTATATATACTGTATGTTTTTTAAAAATTTAATATAAGTTATTGAACGATTTTGTGATGATATTGTACGATTTTAAGAGTTTGCAGACATGTTTACTCTTACGATTTTGGCGTACAATGTACGATTTTTAGATGTCTTTTACGATTGTACGGCGAGACCCGAGAAAAACTACGATTTTCAGAGGCTAGGCGAAAAGTATTTGGGTAATATGATTTTGATTGTTGGAGTTGGAGTTTGAGCCTTTTCTAATAAAGATCTGGCAGCGAATAGAGCGAGAAAAACCATTGGTTGTAATTTTTTTTTTTAAATCGGAACCATCCTTCGTTATATTATGTAGGCACTGAGAGGGGAGGTGGGGGTTTTTGAATTAGGAGAACGCTTGGGTAGGGGGAGTTGTGGGAATGTCAAAGTCTATAAAAATAACAACTTATCTATTTAGCTAGCTGCGTCAACTGTAATATTTATTTAGACTAGTCACCCTGGCGGCAACTTCACCCCCCCCCCCTTCCCCAAAAA
>CAXITT010001639.1:31905-41928 GCA_964033795.1 Lymnaea stagnalis
CCCCCCCCCACCCCCAAAAAAAAAATTGAGTTTATTTGCTTTGTATGACCTAATTTTATGACATACCGGTAACTATTTCTTGCGGCTGACCACGGAGAGTACGTATTTCATTAGGATCTGAGAGGGCCTTGAAATTGATAAAACGCACAAAACAGCTGTACGATCTTAATACCCCTCTTCCTTCCACCCATTTACAGTTTGTGGCCGCATTCATACATCAGTAAGTTATCAGGAAATAGGCATAATGGGTATCTATTATTATTTTTAAAAACAACTTTTCCTAAAAAATAAATCTCTAATTACTTGGTAGGTTGTTGTTTTTTTTTTTACTGATGCCCCAATTTTTTACCGTGTGTAAATTCTTATTTAAATACATTTATTTTATGCTGATCTGACTTCGATTTTGAACCACACCAAATTTCACCAGTAACTTTATTTTTAGCGATGACTGTAATAATGTAACTTGCACTTTCACCTAAATATTATTTTATAACGATGGCTGATACACATCTGCAAATCAAAGTATACACATCTGCAAAACAATGTGTCCGTCCCTCCACAAATAATATCCCGTGCTTTTTTCGGTTAAAATTAATTTTTTTCCGTTCATGTTTTATCATCCTTTAAAAAAGTAAAATAAAAATAATGTAACTTTAAATCTCAGCAAAATTTTAATTAAATTTAACATGTTTCTTAAATATACTTCCATTTCAATTAAGTTAGTTTAAAATCTTCATTTTTCCCCTTTAAAAAAAGTACCCATTTGCTATAGAGTCTAAGCTCATTAGGGTCATCAAATGGGAAAGTGGGTAACACCTGCTGCTGTAAGTGTCAAACTTTTTTTGACACTTTTTGACACTTTTAATAAATAAAAATTTCATTTGTAGCCCATCCCTCTCCCCAATGCACATATCCCATCCCTTGTTATTTTGTAATAATTACCTCCCCTGTCCAGTCTCTGCAACACTATCACAAGGGGGGCGGGGTGGGGGTGCCCGGTGTCCTTGGAGAACAGGTGGGCCACAAGCTACTATCATATGTGAGTTTGAAACAGTGTCTTCTTGGTTCCCCCCCCCCCCCCCCCCCCCCCCCCCGGGGGGCCCCAAAGGTTTTTTGAAAAAAAAAGGGGCTTTTTATGGTTTTTTTTTTTTTTTTTTTTTTGGGGGGGGGGGGGGGGGGAGAGATACCCTCCAGCTAAAAAGGGGTCCTCCACCAGGAACTCTTTAATGAAATATGCTCATTTTAACTATGAACTCTAACCTAGAAATCTACTTGGGGCAATCAGTCTTTTCCTCTAATTCACTGATGTGATGTGTTGTCTTATATCTGAACGTCCACCATGACCAATACTATATATATATATATATATATATATATATATATGTAAGAGAGAGAGAAACAGTAAGGACATTCGTTCATTACCTAAAGCTGGGCTCGGTTAAATCATTGTTTCGGCTAACGATTTTCGACTAACGATTTTCGAATTGCCGCATTACGTTGGGAAACACTGCAATAAACCTTTGTATAATATCGTTGTCTACAAATAGGACTAATAGCTCGCAATAACTTAATAAGTCTTCAATGTGGAAGATCGTGCATTACATGCCGCCAGCTCTTTTCTGTGTGATTTTTATCTACTGTTTATAAAAGCAAAATTATGACAGGCTAAATTCGCTACCAATTTGATCCCATCAGTATTCGTGTTAAAGTTTGATTTACTGAAACATCTAATATCAAACATCTAATATCGGTAAATGCAATTTAGAGTGGGATGTGTGTTTTGTTGAGAGCAATGGCTTTTGTGATACTTGGTTACCAAGCATGCGTCAGTCATGGTGCGGGAGAAATCATGGGGGGGGGGGAATACATGGGGGGGGGGGGAATCATGAAGTGAATATTGCTAGTGCATTCAGAAATCTTAAAGTTTAAAGAATGTAATATTTCTTAAGTGGTCGGCAGTTTAATAATAGCAATCAACTTTTTATTCACATTATTACACCAACAATGTTACAAACATTCACAAGGTATTTTGACATCAACCTTGGGGGAGGGGGGGGGCTGGTGTTGTTCTCTTAAACCAGGGGTCTGGAACGTATGGCTCGCGAGCCAGATGTGGCTCTATTGATGGCTGCATCTGGCTCACAGACAAATGTTCGATTATTAAAAAAAGTCGCATTAATGGTAAGAAATTCTCATTATTGATGAGCAACAGTTATTAAAAATAATTCAGAGACATAGCTATTGCATTTTTAGTGTTGAAATTACACAAAATGCACACATTTTCTTGAATTTTTAGTTTTAAACATAATGTATGGCTCTCACAGAATTACTTTTCAAAATATGGGATGTCCATGGCTCTCTCAGACAAAAAGGTTCCCGACCCCTGTCTTGAACCCTTAAAAAATGGGATACAAAATGAAGTCATCAGCTCACGCCTGCCACGTAGTAGCGCCCCTCCCCCAACCGGTCAAGTTATTTAAAGTAATCTTGACAAAGCGGTGTTTCATAGAATATTCCCCACGCTAATGTCTAGGATGGGTATCATTTCAATTGTATGGGTATGGCAGACCTGTTGCTCATCTCTTGGATGGGTATCATTTCAATTGTATGGGTATGGCAGACCTGTTGCTCATCTCTTGGATGGGTATCATTTCAATTGTATGGGTATAGCAGACCTGTTTACTTTGGCGTACAATCTACGATTTTAAGGTGTATACATGTGTATTCTGTAGGTTTATTATTTTACTATTAAGATAATGTTTTAAACCATTTTGTGATGATATTGTACGATTTGAAGAGTTTGAGGGTAAACAGATCTGAGTTTGGGGGTTAGCAGGTCTGGTAGCTTTATCACAGTTGTTTTTGAACCATTTTGATGTGAGACATACGTGCTTGCAGCGCTGTTCAAAGCCACATATTTGAATGGCTTCATTTATTTTAATCTTCTTATTCAACATGACACTGGTGTGATCATTTTTTTTCTTTTGATTTCCTTAAAAAAAGGATTACATTTTTTTTTTAAAATGTTGTAATTAATCCTTTCTCTAGAAAATGGGAGCAGCTCATGAAGACTGTGCTCAAGAGGGAGATACACAGGTAAGTGCTGTTTTTGTTCTTTTCCCTTTTTTTCTTTTACTGAATCTTGTAGTTTTTTTGTTATGAATTCTTTTGTTTTCACTTTTATAATGTATTTTTAATTGTCTACATTTGTTATCCTGCCTGTATTGGTATGTCTACATTTAATCTTGTATTACATAATTTTATTCTGTATATATTTTGCTATCCTCTCCACATTTTTATGACTACTTTTTAATAGGGTACATTTTTGTTATCATGGTTAAAATAACCACTTTTTCAAATTCAATAAAGGCCTTTGTTAAATATTTTATTTGAGGCTCATGATTATGGATTTTGCAACTGTTAATCAGTAAAAAAAAAAAAAAAAAAAAAAAAAAAAAAATCCATTTATTAAAAAATAAAATAAAAAAAAAAAAAAACACCTGTTCTTTTGTCCTGTGACAGCGAAACATTCCTGTCAGCAAAGTTTTCAATTGGAAATCACATTTTAAAGCAACTTATTTGCAATAATAATAAATATTATAAGATATCTAAGGCACAAGGATAAGGGTTGAAAGAGATTTTCTAATCATTCTAGTCTCAATTAATTAGACATCGATTAAATATTTGGAGATATTCTCCCACTCTTTGTTTTTTTTTCATAGTGCTGCTTTCAGACCTGTTTACTCATACGATTTTGGTTGGAGTACAATGTATGAATTTGAGGTGTATACATAATTATGTGTATATTGCGTGGTTCTTTGTTTTTTTAAAGAGAATTTATTGTACGATTATAAGAGTTAGAGGGTAAACAGGTCTGTAGTTTCTTGTTGTTGGTACATTTTTTTATACTTAATACATTTAAAATCCTTTGAGTTTTGTGAATTTTTATTTTCTTATTAAGTGGATGTCCAAGAGTTGGCTATTTAGTAAAATTTCAATCTATACTATTTTAATAATTCAAATAAATGGCAAATGATTTCAGTTTATTTTGACAGAGTTCAGGGTGATGAATCAATATTTTTATATGGGGGAAAAAAAAAAGGCAAAATTCAGCTCAAAGAGGTGAGTGTTTAGACAAAGGAAGAAAAAGTTGAAACAAATCGATATACATTTTAAAATGTGTTTTTCAGGCACCATCTGTTGATGAACGAGTCAAGTCCCACTTCATTGCATTTGTTAATCACAATGGGACACTCTATGAACTGGGTAAGAGACTCTTCCTAATCTGCTTATACTTTGTTAATTTTATCAATCATCGCCACTGAGGTCCTTAGTGACGTAGAAATGATCCAAACTATCATTTCTCTACAGATGGCAGAAAAGATGCTCCGGTGGTCCATGGAACTACTACACCTGACACATTTTTAGAGGTAAGTTCATGTAACTCATAATATACACTCCTTCATTTTTGCAAAAGGAGACTTTTAAATGTACAAGTTTATTTGATTCAAACTTAACTTGTTAACTTTGATTAAACTCTTTTGGTTTATGCTGTTAGTTTTATCATAAACAATATCAATATTTTCCATTTGGGCTCAAATTGATGGCTTTTGTTAATTTGTAATTTGAAAGATGGCCTTATTTTTTTTTTCTTTCTTTGTTATTTGGTATTGGAGAATGTCCGTTCAGCTGTCATATTTGACTCAAGACATCACTGAATCTAATGATGATGTTCTGTCACCTGTCAATTTGCAATTGTTTGATATCACGTTATCATATTTGGTTGTTACAGCTGTTTAAGATTATGTATTGTGCTTCCCCTTTACAGAAACTTCACTTGTTACTTATTTCTTGCACAAGGTATTTGGGGATAGAATGAACTTTGAAATGATTTCATATTAATACCATTTCTTATTTGATTAGGATTCCGCCGAGGTCATTAAAAAATTCATGCAACGTGAGCCGGAGAATGTGAACTTTAATGTGATGGCGTTGGTTAAAGGTGCCGAGGAGGACTAAAGGTTGTAAGGACTGCGTCCGGCCGCATCCACAGATTGTGCTTACTTAATGCTATTTTAATTTATTTGTTCTCATGGAAGATGGGATGAGGAGTATTTAAAGGTTTGCTGATCAATGAATGAGAAAAATATTTTTTTTTTTGCTTGTCTAAACCTCAGATAGGTTTGAAGTTGGAATCCAGTCAGTTGTTGAATTATTTATTTCGTTAATTGTTTAAAATTGCTTTATTGCATTGAATGTTTTGCAAATAAGAAAGAAGCATCTATGTGCTTTATATTTTCTATATCCAACTACAATTTCTTTTCCTGACGTTGCCTTTGAATGGAAGTACGACTCATAAGATGCTAAATGTTGACATGTATGCAATCATCTAATTTCAAGAGAAAAGTTTGGAAGTGAGTGACTTTTCTAAAAACCCATTTTAAGGCCAACAAATGGACAATTTTCTGATTGAAATTGACACAAATATATGTTATAATTATTTGTTACAAACTTTTTTCTGCCTCACACTGTCTATTGTTCTATTAATTCTGCATTATTATTAGTAGTTACAGCTTGAACCATTTGTTTTACTAAACTGTTTCACTTTATAGGGTGGCTCATCACTATTAAAATATTCTAAATGTTATATAAGGTATTGCTAATGTTTAGTGTTCTAAAGACTGCCAATTTTTATTTAGTGCCACATTTCTCCAAAAGCTTACTTTACAGTTCAAAGGTCACCATTTTATTTGAACAGTGTTAGATGCTCTGCTTGAGAGGCCTGTTAAAGTTGTATTATTCATTCACAAATGTTGCCACATCCCTCCATGATTTGATCAATGTATACACATCTGACAATTATATTATTATCAATGTTACATAGTTCAAACCAATTTCTGTGCAATGTCGTTGGCTTGTCACATTAGACAAATTTGCTTATCTTCTATGTCTGATAGGTGGACACATGAAGTCTTTTTTGTCTGATAGGTGGACAAATGAAGTCTTCTTTGTCTGTTCGTTTGACAATGTGGAAGTATACTTGATTTAAACCATCGTCAAAAACTTGAGGACAGTAAAGAAAGAAAAACAATTTTCAAAATGTATCAGAAATTGATTGTGATTCATAGTTAACTACGCCTATCAGTATGTACAGTACATACATGATGTAAGAGTCCTTAATTTTAGCCACAAGTACTTATACTGTCCCAGTTTTAAAGCCCCATGTCCGTGACATGACCATGTTTTGCTATGTTAATTTTTTGATCATGTGTCCACTGCAGTATTTGGGGGCCACATTTTTTTTTTTTTGGGGGGGGGGGTTTTTTTTGTTTTTTTTCTTTAAACTTTTTGCTACTGGTAAAGCAATTTTTCAACAAATATTTTTGTTATTTGAACAGTTCTCACCCTCTTGAATTGGCTCAATTTCTTAATGTTTAATGAAAATTGTATTTAAACAGTATTTGGGGGCCACATTTTTTTTTTTTGGGGGGGGGGGTTTTTTTTGTTTTTTTTCTTTAAACTTTTTGCTACTGGTAAAGCAATTTTTCAACAAATATTTTTGATATTTGAACAGTTCTCACCCTCTTGAATTGGCTCAATTTCTTAATGTTTAATGAAAATTGTATTTAAATGAGACCACTTGTATCTTTTTATAAGATTTAATTGTGATCCTTTGTTCCATTGTAGCTTAGGTACTCATTGGGCATTGTTTTATATACAAAATTATGTTGGTTTTTTTTTTGTTGAATTTGTGAATTATTAATTAGTTCTGAACATATTTCAAATGTATTAAATTTTGTCAGCTTCTGGATTTCTGAAGTTTAGGTATTTATTGAAAATAAAATGTCATTTCAAAGATATTGTATTTCAGGAGACATAATTATATAAACCTTAACATTCTAAATTCTCAAGTTCCAAATGACATTTTAAAAAAGTCGTACTGAATGAAGTTAGTCTATCACTATCAGTCTGATCATGTGGCCATTGCTATGTTAACCTTCTGTCAGTCATGTAGCCATTGGCTATCTTTACATTCTATCAGTCTGATCATGTAACCATGGGCTATATTTACATTTTGTCAGTCTCATGTGGCCATGGGCAATATTTACATTTTGTCAGTCTCAAGTGGCCATGGCTATATTTACAATCAATCCCCTATGAACATGGCTATCTTTAGATTCTATCCTTTTGATCACGTGACCATGGTTACTCCACATTCCTATTGTTGATACAGAACATAATGAATATTGAGATTTGAGTTTCCAGCACTGCTTATTGATTGGTCTCAATGGTGTGCTCTAATTGATGTTGATTAGCTCCACAGCTTTCTCAGATGTTACAAGAAACTGCCATGACCATTTGGCTCTTGTTAGCTTTGATATTGTCAAACTGTGGCGATTGTTGCAAATAAAAATTTGAATGTTTTGGTTTTGTTCTTGCTTGGTAATATTGGCTCGTTTTTATTTTCTGGGTTTTTTAATTTTTGTAGACCAATTTACCTCTAGATGGGAAGCCACTCAGAATACTGGAAAAGTGAATATATCCGTTATCTCCCTTACTGCTCTGTTCGCTTCAAGTTGTTATTAAAATAAATGTTATTCTGTCTTATAGTTTCTAACCACTCTTACAAGACATAGGGAAAACGAACCATTGGGCAAACAAGGCCCGTGTCTTAGGGCACCAAGCATTTGGGGGGCACCACAAGTCCTCAAGAAAAAATGTGTATATTGTCCCGGTAGCGTAGTTGCATGGCATAAGCAAATCGAAAATGGAATATTGAATCTCGCATTATTTAACCTTGGTCCCACAACCCGGGGGTAAAATACCCCCCACCCAGTGTTTTGTGTGCTATTTTTTTGTTATTTTTCTTCAAGGTTTTTTGGTGCTATTTTTTTTACTTTTCTGGGATATGGTTGTGCTACGTAACGCACTAATGCGTAGTGACAAATTCACTTCCGTTTTGGTCTGCTAGTGAAAACAATTGTCAATAGGGTCAGTCAAGCTCTACAAAATGAGCACGTGAACTTGAAAACGTGTGCTGATTTGTATTCTTCACTAGCAGATCACTTGCATGAATCTAGGAATGAATTTGAACGATTTGAAGAAGCTGCAAAATAAATAACACCAGGTGTGGATTATAAGTCAACTTTGACCCGTAAACGAAAGACGGTGGTCATTGATGGTGATGCCCCTGAGGTATCTCATAATGCCAGACACAAATTTCGTATATCTGCTTTTTACACCATTGACAAACTCGAGACAGATGAGTAGACGAGGACATGTATATAATGATCTAGCAGTTCGATTTTCTTGTTTGGTCGATGTATCAAAAACATCTCAGTGTTGTGAAGGACTAATAAATGCTTATCCTGAAGATATGAACAATAATTTATATACTGAGCTACAATAGTTCCACTCATGCATTCGCCACAAGTTTCGTGCAACAAAATCTGAGAACAACACGTTCAGTCATGCAGAACTCTACAAAGTAATAGTTAGAGACAACATCGAGTGTGCTTTTCCAAATGGAGAAATCGCCTTGCGCATAGTTTTAACATTAATGGTCACGAACTGTTCAACTGAGCGCTCTTTTTCTCAGTTGAAACGTACAAAAAATCCAAGTAGATCAGTGGTTCTCAACCTTTTTAGTGCCACGACCCTTTAACACAGTTTCTCGTGTCGTGGCGACCCCCAGCCACACAATTATTTTCGTTGCTACGTCATAGGTGTAAGGATATGTGTTTTCAGATGGTCTAAGGCGACCCCTGGAAAAGGGTCCCGCGACCCTCAAAGGGGTCGCGACCCACAGGTTGAGAACCGCTGAAGTAGATCGACAATGAAACAAGAAAGGCTTCATTCCTTATCTTTGCTGATTATTGGGGCAGACTTGCGCAAAATTAACTTTGATGATGTACTCAAAAACTTTGCCAGATGTAAATCTAGCAAAAAGAACTTTAAAATGTCAATGTGTGCTCTCTCTGACTTTATCTATTAAAAAAGTTAGTGTTTTTTTCTCGACTATTACTACAAAATTAATTAACTATTAATTTTAATACAGAAATACATTATTGTAGGTTTTATATGAGTGATAGAAGTACAAACATATGTGTTTACATTTCACAACTGTTTTTCTTTGTTAGTTTTTGAATAATATTGAACATACCAGCAGTCAGTGGAGGATCGGGGGCCCGGGGCAGTAGGGGGCACCCATGTGGGTTTCTGCCTAGGGCACCAAGATGGGTTAATCCGGCCCTGGGAAACGGTTAGACTTTTGGGTCCTATTTAACATAAGGGTTTAACATTTTATAAAATTGTAACACCCCCCCCCCCTCCCACCTTTAAAGACAATTCATTTTTTTCGAATGGGAAAACTTTTGAAGTAATGCCCCTGGCCCTGGTATTATGACGTCACTGTGCCCATTATATTTTAAAATGTATCCAAAGAAGTTATTTTTTAAAATTCTATCCAAAGATGTAATCATACTTTATTATTTGCCCCTCCCACTATCTTGAAAATGTTTAAATCCTACTCATGACTGGCATTATGGTCTACGTGGCAGTGTCCAAGGGGCCGGTTCTTTAGACTGTCATAATATATCATCTGCTCTTTTCCATGTTGTGTTGTGATATATAGCCTAAAATATGGGCCCTTTTGTTATGTGTACAGAGTCCCCACCCCCACTTCCTTAAAAAAAAAAAAACAACTGCCCCACCACGTCTTAAAAAGCTAATAATTTTGCATACTCCTTTCACAGCACCCAGTATTAATCCTTTTTATAATGCAAGATTAAATATTTATTCAACTCGAGACTCCACGCATGACAGCGTTCCTCAAAGTCAAACGAACATTAAAAAATTAACCAGCAGCTTTTTGGCTTAGGATCATGTACCAGGTTGCGTGTCTTCAGCTATCGGCTTGGACGGGTCTGATCTATTTATAATTTGGCTGTCCCGCGCGACTGGCTGACAAATCACACGCACAAAAATTGGGACGTGCTGGTTTTGTGACGGGGGGGGGGGGGG
>CAXITT010001641.1:2228-21952 GCA_964033795.1 Lymnaea stagnalis
AATCAGTATCAAAAAGTTGAATAATAGTCATACAAATACATTTCAGATTCTAATCCTTGCGAGTATAAGAAACAGGGCAAAGCTTCCGATCCTACATCATGTTCCAAGTATTATGAATGCAAAAATTTCAACGGAGTGGAAAAATCCTGCCCAACGGGAGAGCACTTCAGCGTTCAGGTATACGTTAATTATAGAACTTGTATATTAACAAAATACAAACTTTCTTGTTTACCTCACGACCTGCTTTCAACATTAACCGAAACTCTTGTCTTATAGTTTTATGTGAGCATCCTTCTAAGTCGTGTTCTACTGTCTATCTTGGGTGTTCTGAACTTTCCATAGGAATTCAAGGACTGCGTATTTTCTGCCATTCAAGAAAAACTTCATTTTCTTAATAGTTTTGACTTGATCGCTTGCTATCTTCTTAATTGTTTCAACTCTTTGCCTTAGCTTAAACAATATAATTTATTTCCAAAGCAGGTATTATTGACATGTTTAAAAAGTTTTGTACGCAAAAGTTAGTAGGGATTCTGATTAAAAATGCAAACTTATTTAAATCATAAAGACGTGACGCGTTTGAAAGAATATGTAGATGCTGTTCAAGATGTGTTTCAATGTACAAAATAAATCAAGTAAATATTTCACTAACTGGTTAAAATATATGATCGCCTGCATGAGGTTAATATTTTTGATGTCATCAAATTCGTAGTGCGCTTAGTCGGATTATCTTGTTGCTGTCCAGGATTGATATTATTCGAGATCGAGTGAATACAAATAAAACGTTATTTCAATGTATGATCCTCAAACAGTATTAATTTCAGACAATATTATCGGGAACTGGACAATGAGGGAGGGGTGGGGAAGGGGACATTTTACATTTTGATTTGCGTTTACTATTTCAACGTGTCAGATTTCCCAGGCAGCTACAGAGAGGAGCAAAAAAAAGGGGTTTTTGATTGTATTCAATGTAATAAAATAAAGGGATTGCGATTGAAAAAAAAAAGGGGGGGGGTGGGTGTGGAACTAAATATTATTTGTGTTCAAACGTGCTAAAACTTAGCCGCACCTCTGCCAGTGGCGTAGATCAGGGCATATAAGTAGGTCACTTTTTCTTTATCGTGAGTGTTTGCATTTCTGGACAACATGACAATGTATGGGAGAAATCTAGGAAAACAACAGCTCTTTAGCAGGAGGGATCTTGTGAAAATAATTCAATTTATTTAGGAATTAAATAAATAATGTATTAGTTTAATTTTTTTCTCCATAAATATGCATTTTCGAAAACTATGTGACATGGTAGCCCAAACTGTGTAGCAAGGTTGCCCAAACTTTGTAAAAAGGTAGCCCAAACTGTAACAACGTAGCCCAAACTGTGTAACAAGATAGCCCAAAGTGTGTAACAAAATAGCCAAACTGGTTTACAATGTAGCCAAAACTGTGTAACAAGGTAAATGGAAACAATTAGCACTAAAATAATACTAGGTATTAAGTTTAACATTATACCATGTACAATTTATACCTAATATTATCCGCACATTAAAAGTTATGCCTTATGTTTGACTTTCACCGGCAGGGTTGACTTTCATCAGGATGTTTGACTTACACCGGGAGGGTTGACTTACACCAGGATGTTTGACTTACACCGGGAGGGTTGACTTTCATCAGGATGTTTGACTTACACCGGGAGGGTTTACTTGCACCAGGAGTGATGTCTTTCATTTGGAGGGTTGACTTTCATAGGGAGTTTTGACTTTCAAACGGAGGGTTGACTTTCATTAGGAGAGTTGACTTACACTGGGAGGGTTTTCTTTCACAGAATGTTTTGACTTACAAACGGGTGGTTGAATTTAACTGGAAGGGTTGATTTTCCCAGGGAGGGTTGACTTTCAAACGGACGGTTGACTTTTATCGGGTGATTTGACTTTCAAATGGAGGGTTGACTTACACCGGGATGGTTGACTGTCACCGAAAGTGTTGACATACGCCTTGAGGGTGGTCTTTCACCGAGAGCTTTGACTTTTACTAAGAGGGCTGCCTTACACCGGTACGGTTGTCTCTTAAATGGAGGGTTGTCTTTCGCTGCGAGAATTGACTTACACCGGGAGGGTAGAATTTCTCTAGGAGAGTTGACTTACACCGCTTGAGTTTTCTATCCCTGAGAGTATTAATTTTCACATTGAGAGTTGCCTTACAGTGGAAGTGTTGAATTGTACCGGGAGGGTTTACTTTCAACGGGAGGGTGACTTTCACGGAAAGGGTTGATTTATTTATGGAGGTTATCTTTCACATGGAGGGTTTATTTACACTGGAAAGGTTGACGTGCACCGGAAGGGTTGAATTTAAGTAGGTGCGTTGTCTTTCACATGGAGGGTTCTCTTTTTAATGAATGGTTGTCTTTCACTGGGAGGGTTGACTTACACCGCAAGGGCTAGTCTTACATTGGGAGCTTTGTCTTTCACTGGGAGGGTTGACTTACACCGCAAGGGCTAGTCTTACATTGGGAGCTTTGTCTTTCACTGGGAGGGTTGACTTACACCACAAGGGCTAGTCTTACATTGGGAGCTTTGTCATTCACAGCGAGGGTTGACTTACACCGCAAGGGCTAGTCTTACATTGGGAGCTTTGTCTTTCACTGGGAGGGTTGACTTACACCACAAGGGCTAGTCTTACATTGGGAGCTTTGTCTTTCACTGGGAGGGTTGACTTACACCGCAAGGGCTAGTCTTACATTGGGAGCTTTGTCTTTCACTGGGAGGGTTGACTTACACCGCAAGGGCTAGTCTTACATTGGGAGCTTTGTCTTTCACTGGGAGGGTTGACTTACACCGCAAGGGCTAGTCTTACATTGGGAGCTTTGTCTTTCACTGGGAGGGTTGACTTACACCGCAAGGGCTAGTCTTACATTGGGAGCTTTGTCTTTCACTGGGAGGGTTGACTTACACCGCAAGGGCTAGTCTTACATTGGGAGCTTTGTCTTTCACTGGGAGGGTTGACTTACACCGCAAGGGCTAGTCTTACATTGGGAGCTTTGTCTTTCACTGGGAGGGTTGACTTACACCGCAAGGGCTAGTCTTACATTGGGAGCTTTGTCTTTCACTGGGAGGGTTGACTTACACCGCAAGGGCTAGTCTTACATTGGGAGCTTTGTCTTTCACTGGGAGGGTTGACTTACACCGCAAGGGCTAGTCTTACATTGGGAGCTTTGTCTTTCACCGTGACTTTGAAAAGAGGTGTTAACTTTCAAAGGGGTTGCTGACAAATAGTTTGATTTTCACTAATGGTGTTAACTTTCAACTGGGTGTTGACATCCACCTGGTGTGTTGACTATCATGTGGTGTTGACTTTCAACAGGATTGTTGACTTTCAAAGAGAGATTTAAATGTCAAAGTGGTTTCGAATTTCAACGATATGTTTGGCATTCAAAATGTGTTATGACATAACTTTTATTATAGGTGGTGTTGGAACAACTCTCTGATGAGTGTCTCACATGCTTGTGACAAGGGGTATTTGGTTTTATCGATTTCACACACTGAGGGACGTAACTACTTTACTTATTTATGCCTTAACTATCAAATACTTTATAACACCATTCAGTAAATGAGGTGAGCTTACTTATTGACATGTGTATTCAATATATGTCATGATAGTGAAGGATATGAAAAAACAACTTTCATATCAATTAATCTAGGTTCTATTTTATTGTAGATACCTAGAATAAATGACCAGATAATATCGGGAAATTAATGGTAGGTCCTTTGCGATAATTTATATCTGCTATTGAAAAAACTCATCCCAATTCATAACATTTAAAATGTAATGATAGTTACGTTTGTAATATAATTTAGTTTTGAGAAGTGTTTATCTTCTTTATATGATAAACGTACCCTACAACCTTTCACGATCCTAATCTAATTTAAAACTCTAAACATGACCTTTTATTACCCAGTCTACATTATCACTAAATATAGCACTTTAGTCACTAAAGAAGTTAATTAATTGACAATTAATACGTTAGAGAAATACCTCAAATTTACTTCTTTTGGCCTTGAGTTACAAATGTTATCTCTCAAAATTAAAAAAAAAATATTTAAACTTAAATTTACAAGACAAAAACGCTATGTATGCTAGAAATATATTTCGTATTACATGAATTCGATATACAGTGGAACCTCTCATAACGAGCATAAATAGTTCCAGAATCTTACTCATTAATCGAAACAATCGTTAAACGAACCATTTTTTCCAAAACAAATCAATGTAAAATACAATAATGCGTTCCATGCTGAAAAAATACTAATTTTTATTTAAAAAATGTATTCACGAAGAATCTTACTCATTAATCGAAACAATCGTTAAACGAACCATTTTTTCCAAAACAAATCAATGTAAAATACAATAATGCGTTCCATGCTGAAAAAATACTAATTTTTATTTAAAAAATGTATTCACGCTTCTTCTTCTATATATTAAGGGTCCATGATCATTTTATTGATCATTTTGGCTCCTATGCCCATAGAGGGGATTTGCAATGTTTCTGGTGCCTGGTGTTGATGAGGGTATTTTTTTTTTTTGCATGTGTTACTTTGTGTGGAAATCAAGCACTGGGGGTTGGAAGGCTTAAGGCAATAGACGCAAATTAGACTAGTGTTGTCGCCTATACTGTTCCTTTTGAATGCTTGTTCCAGGCCCTAGTTTTCTTGGGCCGGAATGAGCTCCTATACTGGCTTCTTGCTGGTATGGACCTGAGTTCTCTGTCATGGCTATGGGGGAGAGGGATGAGTTGCTGCTTAATACTGGAACAGTGGACCGACCCATTATTTATCTTGTACATCATAGAGAACCTGATTGGCATCGTTCCTAACCTAGTGATTCCAGAATGCTGCCAACACTAGAGGTATTCCTGTAGATTCTGGACAAAGCTGGACCGCCTCAATGCTCTTCTGGTCCCAGACAGAAGATGCATTATCTAAAACCGGACAAAGGCTTTATATGCTCTTTCGGTCACACAGCCTTAAGAACCCCATGGTCTTGTTTGTTTGTTTTTTTTGCTGGCATCCGTCCTGAAATTATTCTTCAAGGATTATAACAGAAAATCGCCTCTCTCAACGCCGCTAGATAATCCAAGGGAACATCATTTGATGATACAGCTTGGCACCAGTGACGTCGCTGGAATGTCTGAATGTTTCATTGTACCATTGTTATTCTGGACTCCATCTCCGGGTTTGATTTCAGAGTTTCCTTCTCTTAGGGTTAACGAGTCTCATCTACCCTGGGTGCTGGTGGTGGTTTTGTGCTTGATTGGGCTCTGGCTGGAATTGAACTCCAGACCAACATCTTGAGATTTGCTCATTTTAGACCACTCGGCCACCCAACACCCTTTGCTTGGTTACATTGTTAATATGATCATCCTAGTGGACCTCTCTTTGAATGGTAAAACCTAGGTACTTTAAGGAGGAGACTTGCTCAAGTATATGGCCATGTAGTTCGTATTGGTAGTGTAGAGGAGTACAACTTCTAGTAACTGACAGTATCTGACACTTAGCAGGGTGTAATTCCATGTCCAAGCTCATCTCCCACTCAGCTAACAGATTGAGATCCTGTTGTAGCTGGTCCTGGTCAGATCTGTTGGTGATCGTCCTATACACTGTTGTGTCATCTGCGAACAGTCTTGATTGGGAAGTCAGTTTCTCGGGTTGGTCATTAATGTATGGTATAAACAAACAGGGGCTTAGCACTGATCCCTGGCGGATCCCTGACCTCACATCGACAAAGGAGGAGCTTGTACCGTCCACCGCTACTGCTTGGTATTGGTTGCTGAGGAAGCTAGAGATCAATGTTTTAGTGGTGCTTTGGATCCCACATCTCTGGAGTTTGTGTAGAAGTAAACTATGATTCACACGGTGAAATGCTTTTGCGAAGTCCATCACAAGCATGTTAGTCTGCTTGTTGTTCTCCAGATTGGTCATCAAGTCTTCTACAAATTAAAGTAGGTTGGTCTCACATGATCTATTGACTTGGAAGCCATTGAGAATATTCTGGCTTTCAAGATGCTTCATGACTGTGCTTACAACTATGTGCTCCAACTATTTGCATACCACGCTTGTGAGGGATATCGGAAGGTAGTTGGCAGGGTTCGAATGCGCTGTTCTCCAGTCTGATTAAACATGTCCTGTGCACAGCGATGTTTGGAAGAGGATTGTCAGTGCAGGAGAGGCTTCTTTGGCTAATTTTTGAGCACATGTGGTTTGATGTTGTCAGGACCACATGCTTTGTAGGGATTAATTAATTTGAGGAGGGCAAGCAGACCCTTTTCTGATCTCTGGATATCTTCCATGACAAGGTTGGCTATGTTCATCAGTTTGGTTTTCAGAAGGAACTCAGCCTCCGAGTACTCTCTACCGTCACTAAACTGACTGGAATTGCTGATTAAGTATGTCAGTGTGCACTTTTGGGTCAGATGTCAATTGGTCATCCCTCCTCAGGGGGGAAACTCTAGCATTAGAGGACTTTTGGTGCTTCAGATAGCTCCATGAGCGCTTGTTCTTGACATCTTTGGTCGGGGTGTCTTCCGGAGCCTCAGTAGCTTCTCTCTCAGCTCAATCGAGCCATTTGTCTTCATTTGTTTGTATTGGTGGTTTCTCCTGTGGATGAGCCTACGGATTTTAGCCGAGACCCATGGCTGATTTATCTTAGGTTTGTGATCTTGTGTTGTATAAATTTCTTCACTGCATCAGTGATTGTTGTCTTAAACTTCACCCACAGCTCTTCTTTTGAAGCAGTTCCCTAAAACACCTGCATGTTTGAGCTCAGCTCTGTCGTTGCCATCCTCGGGCGATCCCAGTCTCATTTTGCATCAATAGGGATTTCTCGAATGATCTGTTTCGTATTTAATGTGTTAAACCTAAAAATCACAATACGGTATGCAGTGGTCCGATATCCTGGTTATGATCTACACTTTTGGGACACGATGTGGACAGTTTGTGATGAGTGGGTCAAGAGTGTTTTCCTCCTTCGTGTTTACTTTAACCAGCCGTTCCAGACCATGGTTGTTAATTGTCTACATGAATTCTGAGTGTAGAACAGGGTTTGGGGACTTGGGCTTCAATGCAGGAATCTGCCAGTTCAAACCAAGAAAGTTAAAATCCCCCCACTATCAGGAGAAAAGCGATCATTGACTGTGTTACTCTGCGAAGCAATACCTCGAACCTCATTAGGCTTGGTTCATCTGCTGTGTTGGTCTGTAATAGGCACAAACGTAAAGTGTGCGTCAACGCTTCAGCTTCACCTTCACTCACAGGAGTTCTTAGTCGTCAACATCTAGTTCTCGAACAGCGTGGCAGTCCAGGTTGTGATGGACAGCAACAAGTACTCCTCTTCCTCTGTCTTTTCTGTTTCGACGGAATAATTTGTACATATCCCAACAACAACCTCTGCGCTGGTTATGGAATGATTCAGCCATGTCTCTGTGCCCAAGATGATGTCCGGTTTTAGGCTGTTGGATTCGTTTGCTATTTCTACTCTCTTGCCACTTGCAGACTGGAAGTTCACATTCAATATGCGCAATGGCCTGTTTCTCCATTTATCTTTGCCCAATGCAGCTCATTGGAGTAGAGCAGTGTATTGGTTGAAAACTTCGAATGTCCGTTGTTGTGGAGATTGAGGGATTCAGAGAGAAACCTGAGCAGGTAGAGTCCGTCCCGGCACTAAGGGGGTCAAACACAGATTGGATAATATGGCATCCGCAGACAGTACAGTACCAAGGCACGTCAGAATTTTAAGCATGTATGTTGTAATTAGATGTATCGATGCCTTGGCATTGACAATGGAACCATTGCCCACATTGTTCACAGGCAACGCTTCTGTCCTATACATGTACAACATGATCACATGCTCCGCAGATCAGTGAGGACTGGGATTTTGAACATGATGGGGTATGCAAGGGAGAACAACTGACACTAGTAGTAACGGTCGGTCCAGGGTTGGGTCGGGAGAATACGAATTTGCCAGGAGGATGCAGGCCAGATAAAATGGTACCAGTCTTTGACGGCCTAAGCGCCTCTGAGTAGAGCATGATCGAGATGCTCTATATAAAATGTCTATAAACACACAGTGAGCAGGACCAGTTATGTGGAAAACTGTCTTCTTACTGAAGTCTACATGTTCATATACATGGCCTATTTCTGTTCTCTCGGCATCACAGATGAACAATTTATTTACCAGAGCCGTTACCACAATGGTATATTATGTAATATTGTATTTGAATATACCACACGTCACTCCGTGTGTATCAGTCCATGAGCATACGCAGGAATAGAGTTTTGCTACACTTCAAATAAGACAGGAAGTGTTAACAACCATTGCTCCGAATATCAACAATGCAGTACAAACCCCAAAACCACATAATTAGCTAAACATATTGTAGACAGTAACTTTTTGGCTCATCCCTTGACCAGCAATGGTGACATTTGGTTTATAAATCGCAATTTGTTGATGATTTACATGACTAAAAATGTCAAACAAATATTCCTCATCACAAAAACATGAACACAAATCCCCTCAAACCTATGCATCTTTAAGGAGTCTAACAAATGGAATGAAATTTAGATTTGAAGCAAAAAGGTAAATACAAATATGAAGTTATGACAAATAATTAATCCTTTTCTACTAGAAAACTGTCTATGAACATTGGTTTTTGCCGACGCTTCAAATTTGACGAAAATGTGTCAAACCATATGTTATATAGAGCTCGTTACATAATTTTTCTCGTGCTTGCCCTATGATTGACCCCGCATGAGACGCTGTGTTCACAGAGTGGTGTGGCTTAGTCGTTTGATCTGTAATGTTTATGCCGCCAACCACTAAAACTAATTAATCTGTTCCAAATAGTATTTTGTAGAATGAATGTGATTGTTTTAGAAACGTCATAAGTGTTCTGGAAGGCAGGGTTTACGCGACCTATATAAGGGATTGACAGGCAAGGACGGAGGGACGGAGATTCAGATAGATATAATTAACTTTACGAGGCGTGTATTATTCTTTGTGTATTTGTGTGCTAATACTTATATTTGTTTATTTCGCATTCATCCTTATTCATTGGCACATTATTCTATCTGTATTAACTGTGTACCGGTACAAGATCTACCATACTGTAAGTTGAAGATTGTCATTATATTTTCTTTTCTTTTGTAATTATCTTAAGACTTAATAAATCTTAATTAATTGTAACTAGAAAACTGCTTTTGGTGTCGTATCTTTAATATTGTTGACTCTAGGGTATCGTTCTTTGTTAGGCACTGTTTATAACGAGCCAATTAAAATTAAAATAGGAGATTAATTTCAATCAATAAACGTCAGTGCGAGACACCTTATCAATGAATAAATTTGTAGCACGAGAGCCACCTCCTTATTTGGGTGATGCGTCTCGATGTACGATGCAACAGTTTCCCATGCTATCAACATTTCTCTTTTTGCGCTAGAAGATTGTTACTCTACTTCTTCCTCCTCCATTAATGAGCTTTCCTCCATAATTTCTTGCTGTGAGACACTATGCAACTCCATAAGGTCTTCGGTTGTCAACTCTTGACTGTGCTCTTTCGCAAGCTCTTCAATATCTTTGTGGTCCACCTCAAGTCCCATGATATTGGCTAATGACACAGTCTCGTTAGATGTAGACTCCACAGGAACTGTTTCAAAATCACATTCAACAACACTCTATGGCCAATTTTTTGTTCAATCAGAGTGAGGGTCCTCTTGGTAACTTTTTCTCAAGCCTTGTCAATCATCTTGAGGCAAGCAATGATGTGACAATGATCTTTCCACTCCTCTCTAAGAGTGAGATTTTCTCTTCTGTAACATCAAAAGAACCCTCGAAGAGTGTTTTTGTGTATATTTTTTATTAAAATTTAGAAATAACCTGCTGGTCCATAGGCTGGAGTAACGGAGTGGTGTTGCGAGGCAGAAACTGCATATTGATGAAATTAAATTCTTAATGAATATCATCTTGTAGGCCCTGAGAATGGGTGGGCACATTGTCCATAACAAGCAAGAAATTTAGAGGAAGATTCATTTCAAGCAAACATTTTTTTTTTACTTAATAAAAAAACATTTCCAACTCTGAGCCAATCAGTGAAAATGTCACGTGTCACCCAAGCCTTATTGTTGGATCTCCACATCACATTTAGTCTGTTCTTCTGGACATTACATTTCTTAAAGGCTCTTGGAGTTCCTTAATGGTAAACAAGCAGCGTTTTAATTTTCATATCGCAGCTTGCATTGACAGCGTGACGCGGTCTTTCTTTGGCTTGTGTCCTGGCAATGCATTCTCTTCTGCTATAATATAGGTTCGTTTTGGCATTTTTTTCCAGAAGTGACCCGTCTCGTCACAATTAAAAACTTTTTTCTGCAGGTAACCGTCAAATCTAAGAGTTTCTTGAACTTACTGATGACGGTCTCTTCTGCTTTTTTGTCAGAGCCTACTGCTTCAGTGGGCCTCACAAAGCTGTGGATGCCGGCTCTTCTCTTAAACTTCTCGAACCATCCGTGACTTTCCTTAAATTGTAATCTTTTTTCGGCAGTAGATTATCCTCGTGTTTTCTTATCGAAGTAAGCGAAAATAACTTTCGCCTTCTCACAAATAATTTGTTCGTTAATAGTTTCGCCTTTTAAGCGCTTCTCGTTTATCCATATTAGAAGCATTCTCTCAACTTTATCAAGATTACGTAAATCATTTGTAGACATTCTTTACGCTCGCTTTGAAGCATTAATCCTCTTTAATTTCGTTGTTTCTGTTCTTAAGAATAATGAAGATCGTTGATGTTGACCGATTGTATGTACGCGCTAGATTAGCCACGCTCACACCTTGTCCTCGCTTTTCAATGATTTTACGTTTCATTTCAACAGTTATTTTTCACTCTTATGATTGTCTTCTTGTGGTTTTTTCTTCGAAAACATTTTAGCACAGGTTATTACACTTTGCACATTAAAAAAATTACCGATACCGTCTGAATACAAAACTTGTTAAAACTGGTGATCACAAACGAAAACAATAAGCTAAAAGACCCAGGGCTAAACACAGGCTAATGCATCGGTGCGGAAGTCCCGGCTCACTAATGAATGTCGGGAAGAAGGGAACTTCTCATCTCTGTGTAACTCGTTATGCAAAATGTCACTCGTTAAGGGAGCAATTTATTCACCTTTTTTTTTTCTCTCTGTGCGAAATTGAATGCCAAATATCTCGTTGTAATTCGAAACCATTTTGACAGTTAATTATCTCTTTGAAAGTCAACAATCCTTTTGAAAGTCAACACCACATCAAATTCAACACACCAGGTGGATGTCAACAACCCGTTAAAAGTTAACACCATTGGTGAAAGTCAAACTAAATATCAACAACCCATTTGAAAGTCAACACCACATCAAATTCAATACACCAGGTGGATGTCAACACCCCGTTAAAAGTTAACACCATTGGTGAAAGTCAAACTAAATGTCAACAACCCATTGGAAAGTCAACAACACATCAAATTCAACACACTAGATGGATGTCAACACCCCGTTGAAAGTTAACACCATTGGTGAAAGTCAAACTAAATGTCAACAACCCCTTTGAAAGTTAACACCACATCAAATTCAACACACCAGGTGGATGTCAACACCTCGTTGAAAGTTAACACCATTGGTGAAAGTCAAACTAAATGTCAACAACCACTTTGAAAGTTAACACAACATCAAATTCAACACACCAGGTGGATGTCAACACCTCGTTGAAAGTTAACACCATTGGTGAAAGTCAAACTAAATGTCAACAACCACTTTGAAAGTTAACACCTCTTTTCAAAGCAAAACATCACGGTAAAAGTCAACACTCCCGGTGAAAGACAAAGCTCCCAATGTAAGAAAATCCTCCAGGTATAGGTAAACGCTCCCAGGGAAAGACAAAGCTCCCAATGTAAGAAAATCCTCCAGGTATAGGTAAACCCTCCCAGGGAAAGACAAAGCTCCCAATGTAAGAAAATCCTCCAGGTATAGGTAAACTCTCCCAGGGAAAGACAAAGCTCCCAATGTAAGAAAATCCTCCAGGTATAGGTAAACGCTCCCAGGGAAAGACAAAGCTCCCAATGTAAGAAAATCCTCCAGGTATAGGTAAACGCTCCCAGGGAAAGACAAAGCTCCCAATGTAAGAAAATCCTCCAGGTATAGGTCAACGCTCCCAGGGAAGGGAAAGACAAAGCTCCCAATGTAAGAAAATCCTCCAGGTATAGGTAAACGCTCCCAGGGAAAGACAAAGCTCCCAATGTAAGAAAATCCTCCAGGTATAGGTCAACGCTCCCAGGGAAAGACAAACATCCATTTAAAAGACAACCCTTTCTGTGAAAGACCACGCTTTCAGTTAAATTCAATACTCTCAGTTTAAGTCAAACCTCCCAGTGAAAGTCAAACATCCCGGTTCAAGTCAAACCTCCCAGAGTAAATCAAGCTCGCAGTGAAAGACAACCCTCTCTCAGTAAGTCAACCATCCCGATGAAAGTCAACCTCCCGGTGAAAGACAACCCTCCCGTTGAGAGTCAGACATCTGCTGAATGTCCACATGACTATTTAATCTAGCACTCTTTATTTATTTTAAAAAGACATAACATGATTTGAAAGCATAAGCATCATTGAGTGTGTAAGACTGTAACTAGAAACCAGTTATTAAATTGTAAATTAAAATGTATCATGCTTTTTAAAAGAATATTACAAAATATTAAATGAATTTGGTGAATAATGTGGATACCTAGAATCGCTTTATCTTAAACTGTACTTTGGTAGGTCAAGAAAAAATCACGTCTTAATCTGACGGTGTTTCATATTTCTATGTCTCCAAGTCATGAGAATTATCTCTTGGCGAATCATCGAGTTTAATTTTAGGTATTTTCAAAGTTTTTATTTTTTTTGGATTTTAGAAAGATTTTTCTTTCAAGCACCTCGGTCGTTTCAAGTTGTGAGACCAGACAATAATGTATGACTCAAAATCGACTTGGTCGCGTTCATTAATCTTGTTTTAAATTAATAATTACATTTAAAATGTCACTTTGTTTTACGCATGTAATACATCATTTTATAATAATAATTTTATTTCTCATCTAAATCCATCAAAAATATATTTTCACATAAAATTTGCTTCACCCATTACAACCCGACGAAAACACTTCCAAGTGCTCGAAATTGTAGAGTAAAAAGCTATTCTCATGATATATAATTGTCCCAAGTACTCAGAACTTTTTCGTCAACGTATTCTTGATCTTTAAAGTACTTGAATTAAAACGTGTTAAATTGTATTCCATTAGTTTATATTACACATTAATATGGTACATAATGAAAGTCAAGCAAATCATAGCATCTACACAGTTTATATGCCCATGTACATAGTACATATCATAATTAAAGAAAGTGTATATTATAAATTATTTTTATTAATTAGACACGAACAGTTCATGTTAATGTCGCAATACATGTTAAGCTATAATAATAGTTGTACATAGTAATAGTATTTGTTGTTTGCATTCCACATTCATCTACTACATAATGATATTAGAGCAAATGGTATCTGATCTCTTGTTGTACATTCTCTCATCAGTCAAGGGGCTGTGTCCCAGTGCGCCAGTCCGGTTGTTACCTATCGACGACCCCAGTAACAGTTAGAAAAGGTTTGGAATTGACTGATTTACGCCAACTCTATATTGACTGATATGTTTTATTTACATGATAGCATTCATGAAACGGTTTGTTAAACAAGATGTGAAATTTTTTATTTGAAATTGAACACTGTGAAATGTTGAGATATACGGAATTAACACTGTTTGAAAACTTTTTGATGATATTTGATTTATCAATAAATATTTTTTTACAAAAATCATAGAAGGATATTGTAAGAGCATGCTATAAAAATATGTATCATTATTATTTGACACATATTTATATAAATCGTCTTTAAGAAAGGAAATGTAGACTAAGCATTGTTGTATAGAGCTTGTTTAAATATTTTTTCTCTTGCATGGACTCTGATTGACCCCATATGAGATGTTTTGTTTCCAGACGAGAAGTACAAGCGAAGACTTTGTTTTGTGTACCAGGATGTCTGGTCTTTTCACTTTTCTTCTTGAGTTTCCAGCAAACATCCCTCGTATGTCCTTCTTTCTTACAGTCGGCACATGTGTCTTTGGCACTTGTTTCTTTTGTACCAGACTTGTATGATTTTTGTAAAGGTTTACTGTAAGTTGATGTTGTTGTCTTATTGTGCCTTTCATATTTAGTGTCAGATGGATTCTTGGAAAGTTGATGTGAGATGGTGAAGTCGTCAGCTAACACTAATGCCGTATGTGCGTCACCTTCGTCATGGTCTGCAATATGTATTCGCAACTCTGTACGAACACAATTCTTAAACTCCTCCATCAGAATGAGGCTTCTGAATTTCTTGAAGTCTGTGTCGGTGTTGGTTGTGTGCAGCCACTTGTCCTAGAGCCGTTCCTTTTCCATAGAAACTCAACATGAGTCTGGCCATTACAATTCCACAGTTGCATAAACTTTTTACTGTAGGCTTCGGGACACATTCATAAGCCTTAAGTATTAATGATTTTACTAGGTTATAGTCCCCGTGCTGTTCCGTGTTTAAGGACATAAAGACTTTGGCTGCACTTCCGGTCAAAGCTGGTTGAAGTAAGGTGGACCACATATTTTCAGGAATTTTAAAATTTGGTGCACTTATTTCAAACTGCACAAAATATTGGTCAAACCCACTATGCACATTTTGTGAAAACTATTGCAAATTTAATTGCATCGCAACCCTGACTGACTGTGGCCAGTTCCTCTTCAGACAACACCTCCTCATCCACTAAGTGGACGATGATCATATTTCGTATGGTCTTTTTTACAGCCGAATCTGCTATATTTATTCTTAAATGTTTGCAATGGAAATAGCCTTTTTCTAGAACATTTATCTAATGCCTCTACTGATGGGTTTTCAACATCAAAATCCATTTTGAAACAGGCAAAATATAACAATAAGTTTTCATAATACTTAAGATTGATTAAACTTAAGCTTAGTGAAAACACTTATTAAAAATGAATTTCAAAAAAATAATAGCAACTAGCCCTGTTATTAGTATCGTAAAAGGTATCGTGAACTCAAATTTAGTCTTATTATATTAAATGAAACAGTGGGTCAGAATCCACAGAAAAACACTCAATGTATTATTGGTGTAATAAACATTTTTGATTCAAATTATCCTCGGACGAGCCCACAATTTGTTAAAAATTGGGTACTGATGAGAATAAAATGTGGATTCAGTTATCCCGGACAAGCCCCCAATTTTTTAAGCACTGACTTGTATTGGGAGAAATTAATCTCCTATTTTAATTTTAATTCGGGTCGTTGTAAACAGTGCCTAACAAAGGACGATACCATAGAGTTAACACTATTAAATATATGACACCCAAAACTGTTTGTAATTACAATAAATAAGAATTATTAAGTCTTATGATAATTACAGAAGATAAGAAATTATAATGATAATCCTCAACTTACAGTATGGTAGTTCGTATAATGTGCCAATTAATAATGATTAAATGCGAAATAAACACGTATGAGTATGAGACACAAAGACACAAATAATAATACAAGTCTCGTAAGGTTAATAATTTCTATCTGAATCTCCTACCTTCTAAGCCTGTCAATCCTTTATATAGGTGGGTATACCGACAAGTAAGCCCTGTTTTCCAGAAGCTACACAGCATTTCTAGAACAATCACAATCATTCTACCAAATACTATTTAGAATAGATTAATTATTTTTAGTGGCTGTCGGCATCAACACGACAGATCAAAAGACTAAGCCACAACCATCTGTGAACACAACGTCTCATGTGGGGTCAATCATAGTGCACGCACGAGAAAAATTATGTAAACAAGCTCTATATAACAGGCATTAAAGGCTTTTGTGAATAAATATATTTTTTCATAACAATCCCAAAACAAATACTACCGCTTATCTGATTGAGATGAACTACATGTATATGGGTATAGATATCGATTTGATATATTCACATTTTTGAAGATAAAAACACACTCACAGATAAAGTCGTCTCCAAAATGCAGTTCTAATTTACAAAACGGAATAATTCAGAATTGATAACTTATGTCAAGTACTTTAAGCATCAAGATTTAATTATGGAAGATAATATAATTTTTTATCAGGGGCGTACACTAAGGATTCCCCCCCCCCCCAAAAAAAAATGGGGGGGGGGCAAAACCAAAAAAAGGTCGGCGTTTTAAGTTGTTTAGTACTGCAGGCGCCACAGTACACATTTATATCAATAAAAACTAAAATAATCTCATTGTACGATGTAAATACAAAAAATCATTTAATTAAAAGCAAAAAAATAGCACATACTTTTTTTGAAAAACGTGATAAAAGTAATTGACGAAATATGCAGACCATATGGACTAAGTACACTTGTTTATGAAATAATCTCTACAGCACAGGTTAGTGGAGGAAAAGATAACATAAAAGACAACGAGTGGTGGCATTTATGACAAATTTGGGAACACTTTAAGAAATACTTAGTTGGTGTAGATTGTATAATCTTATGGCTCGCGACACTCACTAACGGAATTATGACATTGTGCCAGGGTTCGATTGTTATGATAAGAAAAGCATACGGCATTATCGCGCATATGTATCTGATGTGCATCGTATATGAATACATTGTCAATGATAAGTTAAAAGGTGACTACAATTCAATCACATCATACAGTAGATGTCCATAGGTCTTTTTACAATGTCTACACTTTATCGACATCATTCGGTAGATTTCCATAATTTTGTATAGCCAGTACTAAGTGAGTACACTTCATCCACATCATACTGTTGATGTCCAAGGATTATATATATATATATATATATATATATATATATATATATATATATAAACGTTTCTGTATCTCTAAAGAAAAAAAATAAAAATAAGAATATTTTTTTGGTTAAAAATGAATTTTGTGAAATGTGTTAAATAATAGGCATAAGAAAAAAAAGACATAAAATATCACAAAATTATTGCAGTCAAGTTCTAAACATCCATTGATTAATTTGTATGAACAGTAGTTGGGCGTCGCCACACCAGGACAAATTTGTATAAACAATAGATGTGTGTCACGACACCAGGACAAATTTGTATGAACAATAGCTGTGTGACGTCACACCAGGACAAATGTTTTCAAAGCATTAGACATGTAAAGAATAACTGAATTAAGGAAGAAAATAAAAATGAAGACGTGGATTAAAATTAATTATAATTATTATTTTTTTTAAAAAACAATTTTCCGTTTAAAGATATGCACACATATAATCACATTTTATTATTTTGCATACTTAAATTACAATGCTGACATTTTTAGAAATTCCTTTTTTTAATATGAAGAGGTTTTGAATTAAAAAATAATATATATCTAATAAATATAAGAAATAGCTATACTGACGTAACTCCAAAGAGCAGAAAATAATAAAGTACGTTCCGATTACTAAAAACAATCACAGTTATTTTCTATTATTTTACGGAACTCGAAAAAAATTAAATGCGCAAAAAAGATGTTAAATCCGATATTATTTTAGTAAACGTCTAAGTATTTTTATTACAAATTTAGAAATACATTTAAAGTGTTAACTAAGAAACTGTTTTAAGCATATATGTGTTTAAAAGTTATGAAAATATATTTTAAAAATTAAAAAAAAACATGATCAAAGTATTACAGAGTAATCACATTTATCAAGAAAACCCAAACATCAGTCATTTTTAGTGCCTCTTTTTGTGCGTTGTTAATATTGCGAAATAAAATTTTAAATTAATTTGTTCTAAATAAGCAGGCGAATGACGTCATAGTGCGAATACCTTATTTGTCAACAACTCTTAGGTTTCTTTAAATTTAATGAACCTGCGTGACAAAACTGATAATATCTTTTCCATTCTTAAAAGTAAAATAAATAAATACAATTAATAGCTTTTTAAATTGTTAATAAAACAAATACATATTTCAGCTGTGTATATTTTAACATTTGAAAAGTTTTGCCTTTTTTAATTCCTAAAATAAACCTTTATTAAAATTAGAACGTAATAAAAACTAACCTTTAAATATAATTCTAATAAAAAAATGCGATTTAAGTCAAGCAATGCAGCGCAACTCTATAGGAAAATAGCATTGACTAATCCACTCATAACTAAAACTAAAAGGGCGAATCAAATAAAGTACAAACTATTTTAGTTTTCGTGTGGAAGGAACTACAATCTAGTGGAAGGTATTTCTAAATTTAGTTAAATTTGGGATGGGGAGGGGTTGGTTATTTTGCCCCAGGCAGCACAAGATGCTTCTCAAAATAAAGGAATTAATTCGATAAATAATTAACCTTCTTGGGCACATACATTTCAGTGGTAGGAATTAGGATATGTACATTTTCAAGTGGATGACATTATATTTAAATCCTCTGTTATTACGTTAGGGAAAAAAGTGGCGTTACATTTTTTTTTTACAAATATATGCATGTTCATTTTGCTAAATGCAGAGAAATATACGTCTCAAAATAAAGGAATCATTTTGATATATACTTAATTTTTATGGGTAAATACATGTTGGCGGTATGAAATAAATTTTCACGTGGATGACAGCATAGTTAACACTTATAGTATTACATATGTGAAAAAAAGAGTCGTTACATTGTCCTTTTGCAAATATACATGTGTTTACCAATTAAGACTAGCAATGGCTGTAACACATTTTGGGTACATTTATATAAGTATACCAAAGAATATCAAAACCCAATAATTTTACACATTTGAAAAATCAAATTTTGAAAAGTAGAGATAGGCTAATATTTACTTTCAAAAAATTAAAACATATTGCTGTTGTTATTTGAAAAAATAAGTATACCAAAGAATATCAAAACCCAATAATTTTACACATTTGAAAAATCAAATTTTGAAAAGTAGAGATAGGCTAATATTTACTTTCAAAAAATTAAAACATATTGCTGTTGTTATTTGAAAAAAGTAAATAGATGTGTATTTGATGAGATAAACTATTAAAATAAAAATTTAAAAAAAACACGCAAATATGTTATAGACGTGAAAAACTGTTGCGCAATTCTTCTTAAGATAAAAGAATTTTTTTGTTTTACGATTTTTTGATAATTTATATATATAGCTGGGTAAAATAGATGATATATTCTCATTTAAAAAATTAAGAAAATAATGACGTTAACAAAAACTAAGTACATTTACATAATTAAACCAATGAATATCAAACCCATTCATTTTACACAAGAGCACATTTAATTTTCAAAATAGCTATGGGCAAAGTCTTTCTTAGATGGTAGATGGATAGAAAGATAGACATATAAATAAATATATAGATATATGGATATATAAAAAGATAGATGGATAGATAGACAGGCAGACAGACATATATATATATATATAGATAGATAGATAGATAGATAGATAGATAGATAGAAAGATAGATAGATAGATAGATAGATAGATAGATAGATAGATAGATAGATAGATAGATAGATAGATAGATAGATAGATAGATAGATAGACAGATAGATAGATAGATAGATAGATAGATAGATAGATAGACAGATAGATAGATAGATAGATAGATAGATAGATAGATAGATAGATAGATAGATAGATAGA
>CAXITT010001641.1:23372-36083 GCA_964033795.1 Lymnaea stagnalis
AGATAGATAGATAGATAGATAGATAGATAGATAGATAGATAGATAGATAGATAGATAGATAGATAGATAGATAGATAGATAGATAGATAGATAGATAGATAGATAGATAGATAGAGAGATAGATAGAGAGATAGAGAGATAGAGAGATAGAGAGATAGAGAGATGGATGGATGGATGGATGGATATATGGATAGATAGATAGAAATATAGAAAAATGGATAGATTGATAGATAGATAGACACCTATATTTTCACACAGAGCATTTGCATGCATAGAAGAAATTTAAAATACAAGCGACATTTCATTTTGTGCGACATAATAATAAGTTTTATTAATTCGTACAACCATTTAACAAGTTGGCGTGTAGGGCCAGGAGTGGGTCATATGTTTTATGCATAATAAGTGGATCAATCGCTACAAATTTGTGGACTAATTTTTTTTGAAAATCCATGCTTTACTCGTCGACAGCTGCATGTGGCCTGCTCACGCGTCCGAAACACTATTGTATTTGTGTACGCACCCGACGAAAAAAAAAATATTTAAAAATTACTTTAAAAACCAAACTAAAACACGAAGACTTTTATTATTTTAGTGGCATTGCAATGTATGCCGGATTCTCGCTAGTGTTAAATAATATTTCTATTCATTGCTTGTTTGCACTTAATGAAAAGACACTATGTACTTGCAACAATTAATCTTTTGCACTACTTGAACAATATTAGTGTAACAATTAAATTTGTATTTAGTTCTCATTCAAAAGTTTTTAGTAGTCATATAAATTTGTATGTCATTCTAAGCAAATAACAGAGGCCAATAAATAAGTCGAAAATTATATCGTGTACCTTAAAAATAGGGGATAAAAAGAAAGAATTAGAAAAGTCTTTTTTAAATGAACACGGAAAAAAGGAAAAGTTAAACTGAAATATCGGTGAAAAAATTTCAACAATAGATGTCTATTTATATCATGTTGGTAATCATATATGTCTATTTTCAATGATTTTTGCAATCGAAGATGAGTATTTTATAACATGTGTGTAGTAAGAGACGTCTATTTTATAACATGATTGTAATAAGAGATGTCTATTCTATAACATGTTTGAAGTAATAGATGTCTATTTCATAACATTTTTTAATTATAGATATCTATTTTATAACGTGTTTCTATCAATTGTATTCTGTCTCCAAATGTATCCTCTCAAAGGACCAGGACCAGGATCAAATAATCGACTCCCTAAGCCTGGATCTAAACCTGGATCTGAATCTGGACCTGGATCTGGAAATGGATCTAAACCAGGATCTGATTCTCATTTAGTGTCTGGATCTGGATCTCGATATAGTACGTAATACTTAAATATCAAAGAAACTTTCCTAGGACTTAAGTCGATAAATTACTAAAAGTAATAATACAAGAAAACATACATTTGACTCGATACAAAAGAACAGTTATAACACACGTATGTTTCCATTGTTGAAAATTGGATGTTTAATGAGTACTTATAATTGTAGTTGATTTTTTTTTTTTTTACAGTGAAACAATCACCTCAAAATAATTGTACGTCTTGATCATATCAGGTAGTTTATTTCCTTAACAAGTCTAAACAAAGTTGCCAATGTAACGACTTTTCCTTTATTTCATGAACAAGTCTAAACAAAGTTGCCAATGTAACGACTTTTCCTTTATTTCATGAACAAGTCTAAACAAAGTTGCCAATGTAACGACTTTTCCTTTATTTCATGAACAAGTCTAAACAAAGTTGCCAATGTAACGACTTTTCCTTTATTTCTTTAACAAGTCTAAACAAAGTTGCCAATGTAACGACTTTTCCTTTATTTCTTTAACAAGTCTAAACAAAGTTGCCAATGTAACGACTTTTCCTTTATTTCTTTAACAAGTCTAAACAAAGTTGCCAATGTAACGACTTTTCCTTTATTTCTTTAACAAGTCTAAACAAAGTTGCCAATGTAACGACTTTTCCTTTATTTCTTTAACAAGTCTAAACAAAGTTGCCAATGTAACGACTTTTCCTTTATTTCTTTAACAAGTCTAAACAAAGTTGCCAATGTAACGACCTTTTCTTTTATTTCTTTAACAAGTCTAAACAAAGTTGCCAATGTAACGACTTTTCCTTTATTTCCTTAACAAGTCTACACAAAGTTGCCAATGTAACGACTTTTCCATTTCCTTTAGTCAAACTAGTTTTGTTTGGCATAGTCTTTAAACTGAGGCAATGTCCACCCCCCCTCCCCCTCTACCAAACAACCACTCCATTACAAATATGCTTGGATATCAATGAGTTCAACTCTGACATGTTAAGTCTGCTTAAGTAGCAATGAGTTCAGATCAATAGGCTATGTCCTGTAAAGTATGATTAAGTATCCATAAGTTTAACTCAATAAGATCTGTCCTGTAAAGTCTGCTTAAGTAGCAATGAGTTCAGATCAATAGACTATGTCTTGTAAAGTATGATTAAGTATCCATAAGTTTAACTCAATAAGATCTGTCCTGTAAAGTTTGCTTAAGTATCAATGAGATCAGATCAATAGGCTATGTCCTGTAAAGTCTGTCATCTCAAAGTACGTTGTCTTGACTATTCGCCCACAGATGGCCGATGGATTATTAATTGATTTTTTGATCACATTTTTACCTAACAAAGTTATTTTTAATGGACAAATATACTTTTTTGGAGACATTTTTAAAAAATATCAATTTGAAGCGTAAATTAAAAAAAAAAAAAAAATTTAGCTCCAGCATCGTGCTTCTTTTTTTGTCGATGACGCGATCTTCGTCCGCAATATTGGCAATCCTGTAAAAGTTCGGCGAAGGTGGTTGCTATCATTGTGACTTATAGGCTCCGAATTTATCTTCCAACCTTGTTGGTAATTATAATTAACTTCAAAACACTTTGATAGTCCGATAAAAACGAGAAGGAGACATGACTGCTGATGATTTTGTATATTTTGACCAGATCGAAAGTTTGCTGTCAACGGTAAGATTTTGTTATTTGTTACGTCGGGTTAAAACGCTCCCAACTTGTGTGGAATTAGTGTAAAAAAAAACTACGTTGACATTGATCTACTGTCACAGTGGAGCACATCATTATGGAAATCAACTATTTAAGCTTATTTATAGTCATTTATTATTCCAGTAAATCAAGTGCATATGTTATTATATATATTATTTTTATAATAGGCATAGTTGTTTGAAATTTTCTTTGTTTACATTGGATACGCTAAGAAGAGGCGATGACTTTTAGGTGTATATTTTAGTCTCGATTAAAAAGCTCTTGATTTTGAATTTGTATTAGTTTAAATTGAATAATGTATTTAGTTTTGTTCAGTTTAAAATATATATATATATATATATATATATATATATATATATATATATATATATATATATATATATATATATATATATATATATATATAAATATTATATATATATATATATATATATAAGACCTAAGCCTATATCTAATACTTATATTTGATTATAATTTCAGAGTATCACAGGGCTGACTAGGATATTAGACAACCCAACATCATGACAATATCATATGTCAACCTGTCATATGACCTGAGCTAACGACTGAAACCTGTTTGAAACAAGATAAGATGAGGAGTACATTCGCCTTTATCACTTTTTAAATTCAGTTTACATCAACAAGGCTGGAGATGCTTTGTATATGTAAACGAAGTGGTAATGGGCAGCCGACTGGGTAGAACCCTGAGAGTTCTCCGCAGTTGGCAAGTTACGTGAGGTCTATATTCTTCCTGTGTTAGAGTATCAATTGATAAGGGTGCCGTGTGATAGGGGTGACTGGGTGGTCGAATGGTACAAACTGACCAAAACCCAAGTTGGTGGTCTTGAGTTTAATTCCAGCCAACGGAAAGCCATGAAACTTCCTAGTTGCTGTGTTTGTTCTCGAGAATGAAGCAAAAACAGCCAGGCTTATTGTTTTTCTTTTGTTTTGGCTAAAAAATGTTAAAACATGAGAAGAATTATTAACTTGACCAATGTAATGTTAATAATGATATACTGATAATTATCAAATATATGTTTGTGTTGTTAACTAATTTTGTGGCAGATAAAATCATGTATCTCTGGTACAGTAATAAATATAATCATGGGTGGTGAGTAGCAGTAAAAAATCGCTGTAGGGGCAGGGGGTTCTGTAGAGGGGGCACTGTAAGTAGGGGCAGGGGTTCTGTAGAGGGGTCAGTGTATGTAATACTTTCACGCAGTAATAGTTTTGCATGGAAGCTGAAAACTGTTACATTTAGGTTAAATAAATTACCTTTTTTCAAGCTTCCACATACCTCGTTTCACTATTTCATTCTTTTACATTTAGGTTATCAACAAAAAAAAAATCATAAATGATATTATTTTAAAAAAAATAAATAGAATGTATTTCCTGAATTAGTCAGTAAAACCAACCACATGGTCATAGCAACATATAAAAACCGAATAAATCAGAATACATAACTAGACTTAGACCATGGAAATGCCTTTAAAAAAATCTTCGACTTAGGATTAGACTCTAAGAAATGTAGACTTTGACTTATACTTATAATTATAATATATAAGATACAAGCAATAATACTAATAATATCACTAATACTAATACTATTACTATCATTCAATATTAATTAAAATTAATTCAATTAAAATCTTATGTTCAACACATCCAAAGTTCTAATTCAAAACAACCCATCATTCGGCTAATTACGTATTATACTTTTTTTTAAATGGCCAACCTAGCGGTAATAAACCTTATTTGGCTAAATTCCCAGCAAACTGCGCATAACGCTTCCCATATGTAAACATTAATTGCAGCTACAATGTTATGGCAACTAAGCCAACTCGATTTAAATACTGGATATTCCAGCTGATAAACAATATTTTCTAAGATTCATTGGACTCAGAACTTACATGCCCCATTTGTGTGATTTGTTACTGGATATAAAGGAGTTTATTCACTGGATAATGGAAGTAATAAATTGTTTTTAGGTTAATATACATACCTATAACTATATAGTATGCTTCTATGAGAAAAAAAAACATAGAAAATTACTGATAAGCAGGTACAGTTTATTTCATATGTACCTGATGAAAAGTGAGTGCATGCAAATATGTTACTGGATCAAACATAATACATAATCAAAATAATCAGGAAAGAATACATACTTATTTCATAAATGTAACACTATATCGATATGAATAATACAAGGGTAAATAAACTATTGGCTCTGCCAGATTCAATATCTAAACAATTTAAATTGTTATGTTATAGTAAGCTAAGCTAAATTAAACTAATGTGTCAGGTTGATTGGATTGTGATAAACTTAGTGGATAAAAGATATCTTCCTTGGAAAAAATACAAATAAAGTGACGACACTATGATTAGTAGAAGAAAACAACAGTGGCAAAGACTGTTAAGAGACGTATTCTTTCATTTTAATTAGTTTTCAAGTGTTAGGATTATAAGCATATTTCTTTTAATCTGAAGAAAACAAAATACTTGTCTGGAATAATGAAAAAGATCTTATAGATTTATTCTTTTTAATTCCTCAGTAGACTTATTTAGGCAGTCACAAACTTGTTTGACAATAGTCATGTTTCTGCCTCAGCACTATGAATGATTATAACATGGCAATATCATGCTAAAACTGCAATGGTTTTTTGCAGTAAAAATATAATATAATGTGAAAATCTTTATTATGTATATAAAATAGAGAGAAACTTTTGTCCTGCCATTGTTATATAAATGAGTTTCTGGAAAACAGTGGTTTTCATATTTCATATCGATATGTTTATTTCTACCCAATGTGGAATAATTTTTATAAAAATATGTAAACATTATTCACCTTGCTTTATATTATTTGCTAATAGTAATTGTATTTCTGTCATGAAGTACTTACCTGGTTTTCTTTAACTTTAAAAAAGAAAAAAAAAAATTTTTTAAAATGCACTATTTTTTTTAAAAGGAAGTATTCTTAAAAGTGGCATACTTAATAGAAATTATGGTAAAATTGCTTGAATTTTGTATATGTCTTGTACAAATGGATGACATTGGTGAATGCAATAAACATTTGAACTTGGGACTAAACACTTTTTTTTGTTTCTCCCTGTTTGTGGTATATTTACATTTTTGTTAAAATTTAGCACAGCAAAAAACTTAAACATTTGGCAATAAATAAAAAAAAAATACATAATTAACTGCGATCTCATAAATGGTATCAAATAATAGATAATTTAATTCTGAATCCAATGATATATAACTATTATTACTGCTATGTTATTCACTGAACAAGAAGTCAGATTGTAAAGGTACCTAATGAGAGAGAATAGAAATGGCAGAAAACCAAGAACATTTAAGAGTTAAGTATCAATGAGTTCAGCTCAATAAGCTCTGTCCCGTAAAGTCTGCTTACGTATCAATGAGTTCAGCTCAATAAGCTCTGTCATGTCAAGTCTACTTAAGTATCAATGAGTTCAGCTCAATAAGCTCTGTCCTGTAAAGCCTACTAAAGTGGCAATGAGTTCAGCTCAATAAGCTCTTTCATGTCAAGTCTGCTTAAGTATCAAAGAGTTCAGCTCAATAAGATCTGTCCTGTAAAGCCTACTTAGGTATCAAAGAGTTCAGCCCAATAACCTCTTTATTGAACCAAGTCACCAACGCACCCCAAAGCGTTCTGAATTTGTAACAAATTACATTTCAGTTCTTCAAATCTTTATCCACTATCACTTCGTCTAAGCAGGTTTTATATACTTCGCCTTAAAATGTTAGATCTTTGCTCTATACACACTTTGATCGTTAGCGCTTGTATGACAAACAGATAAACATTAAACAAAATTAATTTCTTGCTCCTATGTATATTTGCAAAGCTACTTTTCTGACTCAATTTATTTTCAATGTGTTGATTCTTTCGTATATAGGATGTATCCCCAACACGAATACTGTGGACTTATTTTTCAAATATGAAGATTTAGGGAAGACGTACTACATCTCTAAGAACAATTACAGTACGGCCGCTGACGCCGAGGCTATGTGTACAACACTGTGTGCACATCTCGCTGAGATAGACGATAAATCAGAAGGCGATCGAGTCATCGCAATGATGGCGAGGCTAGACACTTTTGGTCTACTTATAGGCGGGAAGGACAACATCAAGGAGGGGCATTGGGTGTATGACAGGACAGGAAAAAGCGTCAAATACTTCGACTGGTGCACCGGGGAACCCAATAATTACGATGATGAAGACTGCATGGGCTACGAAAAGCACAGATCTTGCATGTTGGACTTTCCTTGCTTGTATCGCTATGCACCCTTTTATCTTCGTTACGTATGTGAAAAATAGATAATGTATCAATGTTGAGGTTCAGGATTTTAACCTTCAGATAAGCATGTCTTTGTTATCATCATGTATGTGTTATCTGTATGTGTTACGCACTGACTTGTATTGGGAGAAATTAATCTCCTATTTTAATTTTAATTGGCTCGTTGTAAGCAGTGCCTAACAAAGGACGATACCATAGAATCAACCATATTAAAGATACGACCCAAAACAGTTTCTAGTTACAATTAATTAAGATTTATTATGTCTTAAGATAATTACAAAATAAAATAAAATAAAATTACAATCTTCAACATACAGTATGGTAGATCTCGTACCGGTACACAGTTAATACAATTAGAAATAATGATGCCAATAAATAATGCGAAATAAACACATATAAGTAGGAGCACACAAATACACAAAGAATAAAACACGCCTCGTAATGTTAAGAAAATCTATCTGAAAAATCTCCCTCCTCTCTGTATCTGTAAATCCTTATATACATGTAGCGTAAGACGCTTCCAAAAGGACCTATTACGTGTTGTTTACATATCTCGGGTTAAGGAGTAGATTCGAGAAATTACCCGGTGACATTCTACCCAATGCGTAATTGGAAGCCGATTGTAAACACGATACTTCAAAGGCCTAAGCCACACCCCTTTGTGAACACAGCGTCTCATGCGGGGTCAATCAGAGGGCACGCACGAGAAATATGATGTAAACAAGCTCTCTATAACACCTCCCCTCTTAAAAGAAAAAAAATTCATTGTTCAAAAATGGAATTCTTTTTCCATTAAAATTGAAGAAAGTACATTTCTTACTCTCAAAATATAAGACAAAAACTTCTTAACAGCTTATAAACAATAACATAAGTGAAAATTAATTTCTGAACAAAGTATCTGCAATGACATTATCTTTGCCTTTAATGTGTTTGATGTCCAAATTATATTCTTGTAAAAATAGGCTCCATCTTAACAATCTTTGATTTTTGGAGACCATCTTATTCAAAAATGTTAAAGGATTGTGATCAGTAAAAACAAGTACTGAATGTAAAGAACAACTGACATAAAAATCAAATTGTTGGAGAGCAAGAATTAAACCTAAACATTCCTTTTCTACAGTGGAATAGTTTTTCTGATGTGAGTTGAATTTCTTTGAGAAATAAGAGACAGGATGATCTACATTGTGGTCATCTTCTTGAAAAAGAACTGCACCAATGCCAACATCACTGGCATCTACAGCTAATTTAAACTGTTTGTTAAAGTCCGGTGCAATGAGAACAGGAGCATTAGCAAGTATATTTTTAATGTTTTCGAATGCTTCCTGACAAGCATCTGACCAATGAAATTTTGCATTTTTCTTTAACATATTACTTAAAGGAGAAGCAATAACTGAGAAATTTTTGCAAAATTTTCTATAATAACCTGCCATTCCCAAAAATCTCATTAACTGTTTTCTAGTAGTGGGTTGTGGAAGTGATACAATAGCATTTATCTTAGCTTGAACAGGCTTTACATGACCTTGACCCACTATGTGACCTAAATATTCCACAGTTGCATGAAAAAATTCACATTTATTTAAATTTACAGTTACATTTGCCTGCAAAAATTTTTTAAACAGAGATCTTAATTGGTTTACATGAGTTGAAAAATCTTGACTTTAAATAATTACATCATCAATATAGGCGCTTCAATTTTCCTGGTCAGCAATAATGTTATTGACTAGACGTTGGAATTTGCCTGCAAAAATTTTTTAAACAGAGATCTTAATTGGTTTACATGAGTTGAAAAATCTTGACTTTAAATAATTACATCATCAATATAGGCGCTTCAATTTTCCTGGTCAGCAATAATGTTATTGACTAGACGTTGGAATGTAGCCGGGTCATTTTTCATTCCAAAAGGCATTACTTTATATTGGTATAAACCATCTGGAGTACAAAAAGCAGAGATTTCTTTTGCTCTGTCAGATAGAGGAACCTGCCAATAACCTGATAGTAAGTTTATCTTGGTTACATATTTGGCATCACCTATTCGATCTATAAGATCGTCTATCCTTGGAATCGGAGAGGAATCAGTCTTTGTAAATGCATTCACTTTCCTGAAGTCAGTACAAAACCTTAAACTTTTGTCAGGCTTTGGGACTAAAATACATGGTGAACTCCAGTTACTAGAGCTTGGTTCAATTATCTCATTTTCAAGCATGTATTTTATTTCAGACCGGATTATTTCAAGTTTTTCCGAATTGACCCTATAGGGGTGTTGCTTGACCGGAACTGCATCGCCAATGTCAACATCATGTACAGCAATGTTGGTTTTATTAGGTACATCAGGGAAGAGTAAAACAAAATCTGCAATAACAGACTTTACAACATCCTTCTCTGACAATGACAAATGTCCTAGTTTCTTATCTAAGTTGGCCAATACTTCTGAATTTTTAAGTTTATAATTACCAACTTTTTCTGGGACACTATCAAAGGTTTCAGTAACATTTTCTTTAAGTACTGAAGTTACAGTTGAGATTGTGTTAACATTTGTTTCTGAGGATGGACAATGATCATCACATTTTCTATCAAAATATTCTTTTAACATGTTAATGTGACATAACTGTTTCTTTCTTTTACGATCTGGTGTTAACACAATGTAATTTAAATCATTGATTTTGGACTCAACAACATAAGGACCAAAATATCTAGCTTGTAGTGCTTGCCCTGGTATCGGCAAAAGCACAAGCACTTTGTCCCCTGAAGCAAACTGTCTGAATTTTGACTTTTTGTCACACCAAACTTTCATTTTAGATTGTGAATCTTTTAAATGTGTTTTAGCCAAATTAACGGCATTAAAAAGTTTGGTTTTAAATTTTTGGACATAGTCAAGAAGTCCTTCCGTGGGTGCCGATGGCATCCACGTGTCTTTTAAAAGTTTAAGAGGACCGCGAACCGTGTGGCTAAACACCAGTTTGAAGGGGCTGAATCCAAGTGATTCTTGAACTGCTTCTCTTGCGGCGAACAGTAGCATGTTGATGCCTTCATCCCAGTCTTTCCCTTGTTCTAGGCAATAGGTTCTCATCATGTTGCTCAACGTCTGATGGAATCGCTCAAGTGCTCCCTGTGACTCAGGATGATATGCACTCGACAAGCAGTGTTCTATGCCCAACTATTTCATCACTTGTTTAAATATTCCAGCCTTGAAGTTGGTTCCTTGGTCAGACTGTACAGACTTCGGAAGACCAAACAATGTAAAAAACTTCGTCAAGGCTTTGACGATGTTCGGAGTCTTGATATTACGAAGAGGAATAGCTTCTGGGAATCTTGTTGACGCACACATGATTGTCAGCAAGTATTGGTGACCTGATTTTGTCTTTTGCAGAGGTCCAACGCAGTCTATAATAACGCGACTGAAAGGTTCTTCGAATGCTGGAATGGGTTGAAGAGGAGCTGCTGGTATCTTCTGATTTGGCTTTGACGATGTTCGGAGTCTTGATATTACGAAGAGGAATAGCTTCTGGGAATCTTGTTGACGCACACATGATTGTCAGCAAGTATTGGTGACCTGATTTTGTCTTTTGCAGAGGTCCAACGCAGTCTATAATAACGCGACTGAAAGGTTCTTCGAATGCTGGAATGGGTTGAAGAGGAGCTGCTGGTATCTTCTGATTTGGTTTCCCTACCACCTTACAAGTATGACATGATCTGCAGTAGTCAACCACATCTTTCTTGATTTTGGGCCAAAAGAAGTGCGACGTGATTTTGTGATATGTCTTCTTTACTCCCAAATGAGCTGAAAGTGGTGAGTCATGGGCTAAGTTCAGGACTTCGTTCGAGAATGGGGTAGGAACTACTACTTGATGAACTATCATCCATTCTTCGTCAGCATTTGCGTCTGGAGGTCGCCATTTCCTCAAAAGTATGTCATCTTGAAGGTAATAACATATAGGGATTTGTTCAGCTTCTTCTAGGGTCAAAGCGTTCTCTCGAAGTTTGACTATTTCTGGATCACTCTTCTGTTCTTCCATAAGTTGCATTCGAGTTGGAGTCTTGTAATTACTAGCCTCTTCATTTAGACTTGCAAAAAATGTTTTTCCCAAGTCAATTTCAGGAATAATTTTATTCCCTTTTTGTAAAATCTCTTTCGTGGAGATCTTGGAACTCATGGCCCTTGTCACAGTACATGCTGGATACAATTCTTGATCTTCTTCCTGATTTTCATTTAAACAAGGTTCATGAGTAACGATGGGCTCGGCTATCACCTTCCCACCAGCTAAGTCATTGCCTAGCAGCAACGAGATGCCGTCCAATGGTAATGTTGGTCGGACACCCACAACCACATTTCCGGAGACTAAGTCAGATTTTAGATTGATTAGATGTAAAGGTACATCTATGCATCCCAGCTCTACACCTCGTAACAGGATGTTGCTCCCAGTAGCAGTAGATTCAGATAAGGGAAGTATACCCTCAAGTAGTAAGGACTGTGAAGCACCTGTATCTCGTAAGATTCTGATTGGTTGTAGACTGGAAAAATCACCTGGCAGTGATACGAATCCTTCCGATATGAAAGGCATGTAGTCTTGTATGACATCAGTATTTTCTGATGTAGAATTTTGGACCTTGGTAGGTAAACTCTTGTTGGAGTCTTGCGAACATTTGGCTAGTGTAGACGAAGTAAAACTCTGGGTAGAGTCGTCAAAACTTGCACACAAGTCCTCAGTAAGACGCCCTCTGGAGGTAGACCTCTTCTTGGAGCAAAAGGATCTTGACGACAAGCTCATTAAACTCGCAGTCGAGGCAGGAACTTGAGTGGAGTCGGTAAAACTAGCCTTATTGTTCATAATGGAACTCTTTGATGAGTCGTGACAAACCTCTTTGAAGCTTGTATGGACATCTGGAGAGCAAAAACTCTTGAATTTTGAAAATGTGTTTCCAGATGTATGACGAGACGTACAAGCGGAGATTTTGTGTTGTGCACCAGGATGTGTGGTCTTCTCAGTTTTCTTCTTGAGTTTCCAGCAATCATCCCTCGTATGTCCTTCTTTTTTACAGTAGGCACATGTGTCTTTTGCACTTATTTCTTTTGTACCGGGCTTGAATGGTTTTTGTAAAGGTTTACTGTAAGTTGATGTTGTTGTCTTGTTGTGTCTGTCATTTTTGGTGTCAGATGGATTCTTGGAAAGTTGATGTGAGATGGTGAAGTCGTCGGCTAACACTGCTGCCGTATGTGCGTCACCTTCGCCACGTTCTGCAATATGTATTCGCACCTCAGTACGAACACAGTTCTTGAACTCCTCCATCAGAATGAGGTTCTTGAATTTCTTGAAGTCTGTCTCGGTGTTGGTTGCGTGCAGCCACTTGTCCAGGAGCCGTTCCTTTTCCCG
>CAXITT010001642.1:8677-49482 GCA_964033795.1 Lymnaea stagnalis
TGATGAGTTCTAGTTAACAGTGTTTAGTTAATTGAGTAGCTATTAGTTAAGTGATGAGTTCTAATTAACAGTGATTAGTTAAGTGAGTAGATGCGAGTTAAGTGATGAGTTCTAGTTAACTATGATTAGTTAAGTGTGTAGCTGCTAGTTAAGTGATGAGTTCTAGTTAACAGTGATTAGTTAAGGGAGTAGCTGCTAGTTAAGTGATGAGTTCTAGTTAACAGTGATTAGTTAAGTGAGTAGCTGCTAGTTAAGTGATGAGTTCTAGTTAACAGTGATTAGTTAAGTGAGTAGCTGCTAGTTAAGTAATGAGTACTAGTTAACAGTGATTAGTTAATTGCGTAGCTGCTAGTTAAGTGTTGAGTGCTAGTTAACAGTGATTAGTTAAGTGAGTAGCTGCTAGTTAAGTGATGAGTTCTAGTTAACAGTGATTAGTTAAGTGTGTAGCTGCTATTTAAGTGATGAGTTCTAGTTAACAGTGATTAGTTAAGTGAGTAGCTGCTAGTTAAGTGAGTAGCTGCTAGTTAAGTGATGAATTCTAATTAACAGTGATTAGTTAAGTGAGTAGATTCTAGTTAAGTGATGAGTTCTAGTTAACAGTTATTAGTTAAGTGAGTAAGATCTGACGCGCCCGCCCCTTGATCCGAACGCTCCACAATAAAGATATATATAGCTCATTTAGTACAAATAAACAAACGGAAAATTTTAAAATGGTTTTACTAATTCAGAAACTTAATAGTCTGTTTCACACACATTGAAATGTGGCTATGTTTATTTGATTAAAATTCCATTTACCAATGCATTAGTTCTTTTGGGAATTATATTTACATCGCTCATATTACAAAAAAACAAAGTAAGGCCCGCCGGCGACAAACGCTATGTTTTAAAATGGTTGTACTAATTTAGAAAGCTTTTGCGGGCGAGCGCATAACAAGTCACCAAAGTTTTTGTGCAATCAGATAAATGGTATAGGAGCTCCTACATTTCATATTTATAAAACCCACATAAGAAAAAAAAACGATTTTCGGGACCATGGCTCAAAATGGAATATTTTTTAATGGTTTTGATAATTCAGAAAACTTTTTAAGAGTGCGCAAAAGAACACAACAAAGTTTTTTTATGCAATCAGATAAATGGTGTAGTGTGGAATACGGACATTATGTTTACATGGTGTAGGGTGGGATACGGTAATTATGCTTACATGGTATAGGGTGGGATACTGTAATTCTGCTTACATTGTATAGGGTGGGATACGGTAATTATGTTTACATGGTATAGGGTGGGATACGGTAACTGTGTTTAAGTGGTATATGATGGGATACGGACATTATGTTTACATGGCTCATGTTTGTGGTGATCTGACTTATGATATCTTAGTGAGGAGTATCTCTCGTATGACATCTCCTCTTGGCACTCTGTCTAGGGATTCGTTATTTAAGTCAAATTACCACACAGACATAACACCTATCTACATACATATAGTATAGACTGAAACGAAGTCTTTGTTAAAGGAGAAATTAACTACAAACATTTATTACATAATAATATTTACAACTTCCTCAGTCAAACACTATAGGTACATAATATATATATATATCAAATGAATTTCATCCAACTAGAAAGGTATATCTACATAAAGCAAGTGTTCCTAACATGCAGACGGTATCATCATTATTACTGCTATATTGCTCAAGTTTTATGCTCGATCTTCGTAAACTTAGCCTTTATAGTTTCTGTGATGGTCTCGGTGGATCACACAGTTTGGGAGCTCCTTCAGTTCTCGAATCGTGTCCCTGTTCCGGTCTTCGGAGCTTCTCAGAGCGTAGTGAAGTCGGAGTTCTCTGTCGTAGATCCCGTGGGATGTCTGCGATGGGAATATGACTCTCCCACGGTAAATCATGGTGGTGAGAGTCCCTGAATCTCGAAGTCCTAGCTGTCAGGTAGTTTGGTGTAGGAAGTAGATCAATCCCCTAGTTCCAGCTTCAAGGTAGTCGGTCCAGCAATAGAAACCAGGCTAAAGGCAAAATGATACAAAAAATGGATAAGTATTTATTTATTTAGGCATTTTTTATATAGCGCTTACCTTAAAGCTCTAAGCGCTTTACAATTATTAAAAACATGTCAACTTAGTAAAATAAAAAATGAGACACTAGGATAGTAACTACTATACTATATAAGTATCCAGGCGAATATCCATAAGCTGATAAGTCCCGATCCAACAGCAACTAATTTAGATCGATGTATGGAAGGTGACGTAGCTTGTACAAATATACATCCAATTTATGGATGACATTATAAATCTTGTCATTGTCGGCGAGAGCATATGTTGCATTGAGACAATGTTGGACCAAGCAAACATTTTAATTAATGAAGTATGGGACATGGTATCATTAACAATCATTAAATTTACAGGTACATAGTATACATATGGTCTTCTCGTTAAAAGAGACATGGGCGAGTTGGAACAACCACCTACCATCCCCATGATGGGATGGCGGCGTGTCGAAGCCCGCGGCAAAAACAATAATATAATTTATAATATCAATATAATGGAATATAGGCATTATTAGAATAAGATCAAATATGATCGAATGTTTGCTACATAGCGAATGAACAATACAAGTGCAATACCATAATGTCAAAATCATGGTTGCGTACTTACTAGTACTCTAGGTAGCAATTGCAGTTAAGTATCACGCCAGTGAAGTACTAAGTCTAGTAACTTCAAGCGTCCACAATCAAGTGATCAGATCTTAAAATTCATATACTTGCTAACATCCTAGGTTGCAGTTATGTATCACGCTATAGAAGTTCTAAGTCTAGATCTTCCAACGTCCACGGGCAAGTGATCAGATCATAAAAGACAGATTCTTGCTTTTTCAGGCTATTTATTCGAGTTGGGTGACGATTAGCTGATGATTCAATTGGGTGATTCAAATGTTGTATGTTTTTCCATCCAATGAAAATCACTTTCGCTGTTGCGGGTTTGACCTTCAACCATCAAAGTTTATTGGGCTGAGGTGAACATCCTCATTCTGGCCTTGGCGTGAGTTTTCTGGTTTAGAAAATGCAAAATCAGCAAGGGGCGATACTCCAGTTTGCTGTCTCCAGGGAAAAAATGTGGGGGGGGGGGGAATGGTATTCTTTCCTCAAGGTTCTTCGGTGGGATGGGTTGTCCGCAAATTGCACGCTCTGGAGGTGAGCGAACTGATGCAGGAATGCGATAACACAAGGGAACTCACTCGTGCTGAGTGACTGCGGGGCAACTTGAGGGGAGAGAAAAGTGTTATTTTACAACTGTTTCCAAGGGCGGTTTTACGATGGAAGAAATTTGACAAAGTCCAGCTTCAGATCGTCACAATGTTAAAAAAAAAAAAAAAAAGGAAATTTATCGCCCCTTACTCAAAAATGTGTATTTTAAAATTGTTGTAATAATTGAGAAAGCTTTGCGGGGGTGCGCACTACAACTTATTGAAGATTCTATGCAATCGGATGAATGGTATAGGAGCGCATTCGCAAATTATATTAATATAGCTCATTTATGGGGGTGGGGGGGAATGAATTTTGGGCCAAACCCGCAAAACATAATATTTTAAACTGGTTGTCATGCTATAGAAACATGCGCCGACTTGTACAAATTTTATTAATAAAACTCATTTATGGGGGGGGGGGGGAATGAATTTTGGGCCAAACCCGCAAAACATAATATTTTAAACTGGTTGTCATGCTATAGAAACATGCGCCGACTTGTGGACAACTACTGACCAAAGCTTAATGCCAATGGCATAAGAGCGCATATAAAAATTGAAAATATATTTATATAGCTCATAAAAGAAAAAAAAACAAACAAGCATAGGGCCTCTGACTCAAAACAAAAAGCTTTAAAATGGTTGCAATCATTCACAAATATTTGCGGGCGTGAGCACAACATCTACATAATTCGGATGAATGATATACGAGCGCATCCGGATTTATTTTTTGCAAAGTTCATTTAAATTAACGAATTTATGGCCAATGACCCAAAAGGGATATTTAGAAAGGTTGTAATGCCTCAAAAAAGACGCGTGCTAGTGGGCAACAACTCATAAAAGTTTTATCGCAATCACATTAATGTTGTAGGAGCACATATTGCACATTCATACATACAGACAGACACTATTTTTTAGATATATAGATGTTGAGGAGACTGTGAAATCTATGGAACGAGAATAATCTATGGCAAAAGAGTACTCTCAGGGGCAACACATCTAGAGTGAATTTATGTTACGTCCTACTGGTCCTGAATTTGACATGTATTTGATGATCATTAAAGCTAATTTTGCCACTTCCCACCCGAAAGTTTGAAATGCCAACTTAAAATTGTCTGAAAGAAACAACAAATTCAAATTTGCGCCAAAATGAATCCCTTCATTTTTAGTTTTCTTTGTTGTCGTTAGCATCATACATTTCTGCCCCCCCCCTTTCCTTCACTTTGAGCGATGTTAAGGTTTGATGTTGATTATAAGCTTCAGCCAAATGATTACCCTGGGGCACGCAATCAATGAACATAACTCAGTTTATGTATAGCAATGGGTGCCATAATGCTGCTCAAAAAACATGTCTTTCCTATTCAAAAAGTATAATAGTTACATTGAATTCAAGTTGAATAAAAATATTGTTGACATTGTTTGGACCGGCGCTATAGTTTTTAAAGATTTATCGTTCACTGTTCCTCGGAGATAGCTGGGACCGGGGCTATAGTTTGATGGTTCACTGTCCCTCAGACATTGTTGGGGTGGGGACTATAGTTACATGGTTCACTGTTCCTCAGACATTGTTGGGGGTGGAGCTATAGTTACATGGTTCACTGTTCCTCAGACATTGTTGGAGCCTTGTCAATAGTTTAAAAAATAATAAAATATATGGTTTTGTGCAAGAATAGAGGAGGAAAAACTATTTATCAACATAAACTTAGTACTATTTCTATGACATGAATAGTCCCTACTTTAAACTTATCAGATGCTTAATATCCTGTTAAACATTTTTTTTTTTGATATCCTGTTACTTGAAGTTAAGTCAAGTGTACCAGGCTAACGACACCTAGGTGCCAGATCTGGCTTGTTATTCCGATCCCGGTGGTATCGCAATTCCAGTTGGATAAAGATTCCAATGGGATCCTGATACCGTTAGCTTACACACTTTGGCGTTATACCGATCCCGGTAGGATCGAGATTTTCGATAGGATCCAGATACATGTATGATCCTGATCCCGTCAGTGTTCTGACCCCGGTTGTATCTCAACATCAGTAGGATCCCGATACTGGTCTGATCCCGGAATTGATGTTTTCTCGATTCCAGTGATATTCCGATATAGTTAGGATCTTGTTTTCCGATATGATCCTGATTCTGGTGGGATTCCTATCCCGTCGGTATCCCGATCCTAGTTTGATACTAATACTGATGGGATCTCAATACTGGTGGGTGCCCGATCCTGATAGGATACCGAATCCGGAGGGATCGCGATCCGGTTAATTACCCGATTCCATTAGAATCTCGTTACCTGGTATAATTCCGATCCCTCTGGATTCCTATTCCATTGTAATCCCAATCCGGTTGGTATTCCGAGTCCCGTGGTATCTCGATCCCAGTGGGATCCTGATAACGGTGTGCTCTCTATCCCGGGTGTATTAAATAAATTCGTTAGAATCGAATTGCCCTATAGGATTCCGATCCCGGTCGTATCTCGAGCTGAGGTGAATTCCAATCCTGGTACGTGGCCGACACCGGTGAGTTCCCAAAACCGGCAGGATGCAGTTTTCCGATAGGGTCCCAATGGCAGTTTGGATTCCGATCCCGTTAGTTTCCATTTAGAAATGTTCAAATAGATTTCTTTTTTTTTTTTGATTGTTTTTTTTAAATTGTTTTATTTTCAGGACGAAATTACAATCCATACATTGTGTTGCACTGTTTAATTTTACAATCGTATGATGCCTTGTGTATGTATTTATTCAATCAATCTACAATGCTTGCAGACTACAAAATAGCATTAAAAAAATAAAATTTTCAATGCAATTTTATTCTACCGTGCATGTGTGTTTAGTCCAGAATGTTCACTTTTATTTTTATGACATGTATTGTAGATACACACTATGTAGATAATGTGTGACGTCATTTTAAAACATTTAGAAGGAAATATGTCAAACCAAGTTTCACAAAACCTGAATTATAGTGACGTCACATAACAAGGAATAGGTGTTTGGGGACAGCAAGATGACTTTAAAAGACAATTAGAAGTTATGAAAGTTAGTATAGACCATACGGTACAGTAACATTAATATGTATGACAATTAGTATAAAAAAGTTAATATTCACAATAGGCTATGTCAAGATGAATCTAAAATACAATTACTATATATAAAAGAGTTGATATAGACAAAAGGGGACAGAAACATGTACCGGTATATAATAGACAAATAAAAGTTAAGAGAATATATATAAACAATAAGTGAGAGCATGATGAATATAAAATACCATTAGTAGTAAGATTTTAAAAATAGTCAATAGGGGATGGAAAATTTACATCGGTCTCTGAGTGTAGTGGTGAAGATGTATATACACTTGTACCCTATTGCCTATGTTAACTCTCTTATCTTCTAATGGCCTTTTATAGTCATCTCTTGCTAATGTCATGTATTGTCATCCATTACTATTAGTTTAGTTCATTTGTGCGCGTCTGAAATCTATGATTATTGGAACGTGAAAATTAATTGTTAAGTCAGCGTTAGAAGAGAAGCTAGGTTTATTTCGCCCTTTGGGGTCGTCATACGAAAAAGCCATTAAACATAAAGAAAAGTCCTCATATATAAAAGACATGTTTAGTACATGCACTGACCTATAAAAATAAAACTGAAGTCTGTTGTACCCAAAAGATGGACTGCAGCATGTGCCAACATCTTCATACGCTCCTGAGTTCAGTTCATGCTGTTTTACTACATATGTGTTTAACCGCTGTCAGACGATGTGAGATCCTTGTGGATATTGTCAGTTTTTTGTGGGCCAGGGGGAGGGGGTGCCAGGGAGTCTAATCAGAGCTGTAGTTGTTATAAAGAACACCTAGGACACTAACCGGGACAGCAGTTGCACTGAAGAAATCACAGACTATAATGAGAACTGTAGTTGTACTAAAGAAAGTCTAGGACACTATTTAGAAAAGTAGTTGCACTGAAAAAGTCTGGAAGTGAAAACAGAACAGTAGATGCACTGAAGAAAGTCTGGAACTCTAATCATAACAGTAGTTGTACTAAAGAAAGTCTGGGACACTAATCAGAACTAGTTTGGCGACCGGTGACAATTTCCCCACTCTCCCCCTCTCTGTTGATTACTTTATATAATTCACCTTTAAACCCAAGTGTATTGTTAATAATCCTAAATATATTTAATCAAAAGAATTTGATTTTAGGTCAAACATAAACTTTATCTAAACACTGTTCGAATTAAACATATTTCAATGGGTATTTCAGACATGATTTCAGTCAAAAATGGACGGAGACATGAGCCTCGTGGCGGACAGCGTGAGTTAATGTTTAGCCAGAAACCAAGTGGTAGACAACATGATGACATGCTGAGCCAGGAGCTAAGTGGTAGACAACATGAGGATATGCTGAGTCGGGAGCCAAGTGGCAAACAACATGATGACATGCTGAGCCAGGAGCCAAGTGGTAGACAACATGAGAAAATCTTGAGACACGGACCAAGTGGCACACAACATGAGGATATGCTGAGCCAGGAGCCAAGTGGCAAACAAAATGAGGACCAGCTGAGCCAGGAGCCAAGTGGTAGACAACATGAGAACATCTTGAGACACGGGCCAAGTGGCTGACAACTTTAATACCTACTGAGCTAGGAGCCAAGGGGCAAGCAACATGAGGACCTGCTGAGCCAGGAGCCAAGTTAGTAGACAACATGAGGACATCTTGAGACACGGGCCAGGTGGCATAGAACATGAGGACCTGCTGAGCCAGGAGCCAAGTTGCAGACATTATGAGAACATAACAGAGACACGACGGTATTAACTGGATTTGTAAAATTGTATTAAATTTACATCTTAATTAAGATATGGGACCCAAAAAAGTGTGATTCAATGAACAAAAATGGAACTGTAAGTTAAATTAAGATAGCATACACGTTGTTTAAATTTAAAGAACAAAAATACAACAGATAAAAAGAAATCTTAACAAAAATTCCTAGGTTCATAGATATAAATGGTGTTTTTTTATATACATACAATAAAAATTGTGTCACTTAAAAGTCCCTCTTCGTTGTCTTCAATAAGAATTTAGAAAATCATTTGTGTTATTACTTATGTTTAGTCTCACCTGCAGGCGAATGGCCCCTGTCTGCTTCTATATTCAATACCATAGTGTCTGACTGTTGATTGCCCATCATTGCTTCTATATCCAATACCACAGTGTCTGACCCGTTAGTAGCCCATGCTTGCTTCTATATTCTCTACCATAGTGTCTGACTGTTAATTGCCATGCTTGCTTCTATATCCAGTACTATAGTGTCTGACTGTTTATTGCCATGCTTGCTTCTATATCCTCTACCATAGTGTCTGACTGTTAATTGCCTTGCTTGCTTCTATATCCTCTACCATAGTGTCTGACTGTTAATTGCCATGCTTGCTTCTATATCCAATACTATAGTGTCTGGCTGTTAATTGCCATGCCTGCTTCTATATCCTCTACCATAGTGTCTGACTGTTAATTGCCATGCTTGCTTCTATATCCAAAACCCTAGTGTCTGACTGTTAATTGCCATGCTTGCTTCTATATCCAATACCTTAGTGTCTGACTGTTAATTGCCATGCTTGCTTCTAGATCCAATACCCTAGTGTCTGACTGTTAATTGCCATGCCTGCTTCTATATCCAATACCCTAGTGTCTTACTGTTAATTGCCATGCTTGCTTCTATATCCAATACCCTACTGTCTGACTGTTAATTGCCATGCTTGCTTCTATATCCAAAACCCTAGTGTCTGACTGTTAATTGCCATGCTTGCTTCTATATCCAATACCCTAGTGTCTGACTGTTAATTGCCATGCTTGCTTCTATATCCAATACCCTAGTGTCTGACTGTTAATTGCCATGCTTGCTTCTAGATCCAATACCCTAGTGTCTGACTGTTAATTGCCATGCCTGCTTCTATATCCAATACCCTAGTGTCTGACTGTTAATTGCCATGCTTGCTTCTATATCCAAAACCCTAGTGTCTGACTGTTAATTGCCATGCTTGCTTCTAGATCCAATACCCTAGTGTCTGACTGTTAATTGCCCATTAATGTAAGGCACAATGTTCTCATCAGCATCCCCATTAATGTTTGTCCTGTAGCAGCACACACAATGATTTAAGTCACAAAAAGTCCTGTAGCAGCACCCCCACCATTTTAAGTCACCAAAATTGTGTTGTAGTCGCACCCCAAAAATTGTAAGTCACAAATGTCCTGTAGCAGCACCCCCATCTAATATAAGTCATGATCACCCCGCCATATGCTCTTTTTTTTTACATCACACTAACAAAAATGTTATTTTGACCTACGTTCCTTGGTCGTCTCTTGAGTTAATCGAATACACTTTTTAGATCAACCGTCTCATCGGTTCAAATTTAATCGCATTAAATAAATGGTTAACTTTTATAAAAGGTGTCACTTCGGTTCTCAAATTTGGGTACCAGTACCGTCATGACTCAAATAGACAATTTTGACCATTTGAAGGGCCGAGTTGAACAGTACTTCAGTTACATTTTGTTCAAAAATGAGTTTAAGACAGTCATGATATTTGATTACTTCCCCTGCATCTTCCCTGTAAATATCTTTCATGTAAAATGTACGCAAGTGTATGATTTGGAAATACCTCGAACAGCTGATGCCCTTAATTTTGGGAATAAATGTACTCAAAATACACTAATTTATTGAAAAAATTTACCAAATGTTTCTAGCTAATGGTAAAATTACCCTTAGCCAATCAGAACTCAGCACACCCCCAAGCACCGGACACCAAAATGGCTGACAGCTCGACGAAAGCACCGACAAAAGTGGGTAAAGAGAAAATCTCCTCCAGTTAAATGGAGAAAGAATATTATCAAACGTGCAAAAGCATCAGGTATGTTATACAAAATTAAATTGAAGTATTAAAATAAAATCTGTACATCTTTAAATATTAATTTTCAGCTCAATAGCGAAGTGGAATTGTACAGCTGTTAGTTTGTTAGTGTAAACTGTTAATCAACAATGGCATGACCCTTGCTTCAGTTAATGATAGTAATAGACTAGTATTTTTGCTAGTTGTTATGCTTATGTATGGAAATAATGGGATTTTATTAATTTAAGTATACCGGTATTTATATTCTATGTCCTATAATATTAATAATAATAATAATAATATTAGCCATGGCCATGTTATTAATTTTTTTTTTAAATAATTGGTTTTATTAGGCATTATTAGTATTACTAATTAGTAGTAATAGTAGTAGTAGGCCTCACTAATAGTTAATAGTATAGTTAAATAATAATTATAATTTTTTTATCAATCATGTTGATTTTGTAAGCATAGTTTATGTAGCCATTTTTAGGCATCACTAAGTACTATGTAAATGTAGACATTGTAGGCCCAATCTACTTGAGCTTATTATGTCATGTTTATATCTTTTTTTATTTTTTTTTCTCAGGTGATGCACACAGAAACCATGTAGGCAAAGAGATGACAGAGGGAACACACAGAAACCATGTAGGCAAAGAGATGACAGAGGGAACACACAGAAACCATGTAGGCAAAGAGATGACAGAGGGAACACACAGAAACCATGTAGGCAAAGAGATGACAGAGGGAACACACAGAAACCATGTAGGCAAAGAGATGACAGAGGGAACACACAGAAACCATGTAGGCAAAGAGATGACAGAGGGAACACACAGAAACCATGTAGGCAAAGAGATGACAGATGGAACACACAGAAACCATGTAGGCAAAGAGATGACAGAGGGAACACACAGAAACCATGTAGGCAAAGAGATGACAGAGGGAACACACAGAAACCATGTAGGCAAAGAGATGACAGAGGGAACACAACTTTTTTTTGAGTGCCAATGTAAAAGCCTTCAAAAATTTGATAAAGAAGAAAAGATGTTAACCATTGAAATATTTAATGAATTGGGCGACTACGAAAAACAAAATATATATCTTAGAGGATGCATTTCTACAAAGGATGAAGACGACATTAGAAGAAAAAACGGTCTAAATAATGGTTCTAAAAAGAATCGCGACAGGTTTGTCTACACAATAAAAATAATTAATTATACTTTCATTGTTTGCAAAAATGCCTTTTGCGCACTCCATGGCATTAAAGAGTCGAGGTTAAAGAGGAAAGTTTTGAACTTTAAATCATCACTCTTAGACAAGAGGGGAAAACACGGGCATCATAAAAGACTTGCTGACAAAATTAGTACTGCTATTAAAGAACACATTAATTCCGTTCCTGCTGGTTAAAGTCATTATTCAAGATCAGACAATAGAACAAGAATTTTAAAGATAAATTCACTTTATTCATCACCAATTTTGTCATAATCTATGTTTGTTGTTGCCAGTACTAAAAATGTAAGCAGCATTGTTTTTTATTCATTAAAAAGTTCTTGTATTTATACATTTTGTTTATAAGAAATAAACAGTATTTTAATGAAATTGACATTATCTATTTCTTCAAAGTGTTGATCACCTCTATTGTGTTGATAACCTCTATTGTGTTGATAACCTCTTTTGTGTTGATAACCTCTATTACATAGATCTCGAAGAAACCAAATTATAAGTTTATTAAGAACTTTTAAATTTAAAGAATAATTGTTAAAATTTGAAATACAGTTATCATTAATTTGAATTTTGATAGAATTATTTTGAAATTACCTAATGTTTGAGTATCTGCACACTGCAGTAGTTTGTATTTGTGAATTTCTAAGCAATGTGTGCTAATGGAAGCCTTGATGTTTAAGATTAATGTCCAAAATTTAATTTATACTGACATTTGATAAACAATACCTAGCCTAAATAGTACACATACATTATATTAGATACAAATTGATATGTATAATAGAATTAGATACATATATTAGCATAAAGAGAGTTTTTTTTAAAAATCAAATTAATTAAAAAATTAAAATTTAGGGCAAAAAGTACTTAACTGTAAAACCTTGAACACAAAATCAACAATTCTCATTAAACAACGTGAAAAATTTGTCAACAGTACCAGTATGTAAAATTGTGTGCCTGATGGAAATCACACCATTTAAAATCATATTCATGATTATAAGGTCTTTCAATTTGAATTACAAAACTTTAAACTCATTTAGCTCAAAAGGGCCAAAATACACTTAAGAACTTTTTCTACCCGACCCTTCATTTTTAATTCTCTGCACACTTGAGTTTTTACGAAGTAGGCGGCTGTTATCGGTGTGTTCCACTAAACTGTACTTAGTCATTGAAGCTATTCCAGCAAATCTCAACTACATGTCATTCCATTTAAACTTTTTTTAAAGATGCTGATTTCAAAAAGTCTTTAATTTTTAGCCTTTGTTCTCATACTTGAACTTTTTGGTAGCAATGTCATTAATTTGTAGTAATTGATCTATTTCGTTGGTCTATCCTTTATAATTGCAATCTTTATAATTGATCTGAATCTATTCTAAAGTTTAAAAAATACAAAATATTAACTCATTTATGATTTTCAATGTACAACCAAGCATAAAGTGCGTTCTAGGCCAGGTGTAACACATAGAATAAGAGTAGGTGAAAATGATGTCAAACCCATCCGTAAAATTAGCTTCATTAAACCCGTTTCCAGTAACTTTCATTTAGACTTAGATCAGCTGGTGCACACTTTAAAAAAGGTATGCAAAACTTTGAGAACTTCTCCTGTAAGGTAGATAATCTAAATCAGATGTTCTCAGCCTGTGGGTCGTGACCCCTTTGGGGGTCGAAGGAACCTTTCCCAGGTGTCACCTCAGACCACCGGAAGACAAATATACTCTACAGTTATGAAGTAGCAACGAAAATAATTTTGTTGAAGGGGTCGCCACATCACGAACTACTGTACTAAAGTGTCGTGGCATTAGGAAGGTTGAGAACCACTAATCTCAATCGATTTGCAGGGGGTATTAAAGAGCGACAATAACGCCCAAACGCAATAAAAACAATTTTGATGAACGATCGCACTGGAGTGTTTATTTACATTTTAATGCGTTCAAATTTAATGATGTCTTGTAAAAGCAATCAATCTGTCATCTATATTGGCAATTATTAAACTGTATATGTATAATACTTGAGAATACGAGAGTCTCTAGACACTGGACGACAGCCCAAAGACACTGTGCTACAGCCCACAGTCACTGGACGACAGCCCACACACACTGACGCGGCCAACTATTTGAACTGACGACAAGAATGGCCACCAAGTTTATGTTTTGGGGACTGCTGCTAATTTTGTTTTTGCTTTTTTCCAATAGGTTTACCTGGGTTGAAGGTAGGTATGTTGATGAAATTCGGTTAAATTTTTAGAAATATGTCGATCAAAACAATGCTTATTGCATGTTTTGTATATACAAAAATAAAAGCTTATTGACTCGGCTCCCCGCGGTATTGAATTAATTTTGTTCATCATATTAACAATTAAGTTGTATAGAAGGTATATAGTCAGACGTAACCCGCTTCCAAAGTAGAATTTAAAGAACATGTGATGGGGAAGTGTTGGCATGGGACGGACGGACCGGGGAGGGGGGGGGGGGGGGTGGGGGGTGTTAACTTAGGAAGATTTGCGTGGAATTTTTTCTTTTTTTTATTGCTTGACCGAATCTGTGTTGGAAATTAAACTGGACATTACTGAGTTTAGGCCACTTTGCCACCCGTTACAAATAATATGTGTGTAAGAATAGCTTAACCTTTTTTCATAATTTGACTTATTTATAAAAATACCTGAAATGAATTTCTTTTAAGTGGAATACACAAATTCTTGTGAAGTTAGTATCCAAACTATTGTTTAAAATTACACTCAGAACATCTTTTGATAATAAACACATTAGTGCACACACATAAAAAATTAACCATTGGTGAATTAGACATATCTCTTATCGACTTGTAGCCCATGTATACGTTACAATATATTAATTATTCGGGTCAAAATATTTGTTTCTTTATCATTTCATCACCACACTGTCCATTAAACCTAAAAGTTTAAGGCGATTGCGTCCAGTTTTTAACACCAACAAATCCATTTGTTGGAGCGTTACATGACTGCGAATCAAACTAAGATCCCTTGTAATAGCGCGTCCTGCATCCTACACAGATTAAGACTATTTGCAAATGAGCACCTTGCCTTCGACATCAGATAAAACCCCTCTTAACAGCGCGTCCTGCCTGCGACACCAACTAGGGTAACTTGTAACAGCGCGTCCTGCCTGCGTCACCAACTAGGGTAACTTGTAACAGCGCGTCCTGCCTGCGACACCAACTAGGGTAACTTGTAACAGCGCGTCCTGCCTGCGACACCAACTAGGGTAACTTGTAACAGCGCGTCCTGCCTGCGACACCAACTAGGGTAACTTTTAACAGCGCGTCCTGCCTGCGACACCAACTAGGGTAACTTGTAACAGCGCGTCCTGAAAAACCGAAAGTTAACTTTTCTATTTCGGCCGAAACCGAAATTGAGCCGAAAGTTAACTTTTAAGTTTCGGCTGAAACCGAAACTTGGCCGAAAGTGATAAAACGGCCACTTTCGGCGCCGAAACCGAAGCCGAAATTCGGTCGGCCTCTACTTCCAGCCTGCGTTACCAACTAGGACCACTGGTAAGAGTAAGTCCTGCCTGCATCATCAACTAAGAACTTTGTAAGAGCACGTCTTGTCTGCAGTGCTAAATAAGACCACTGGTAAGAGTAAGTCGTCATGTCTGTGTCATCAACTGAGGCCACTGGCAAGAGCGTGCACTTACTGCGTCATCAACTAAGACCACTGGCAAAAGCGTTTCCCGCTGCTTCCGTAACTAAGATCACTAGTAAGAGTGCGTCTTGTCTGCGACACAAAATAAGATCACATGTAAAGGCTCGTCTTGACTGCGTCACCAATTAAGACCACTGATAGGAGAGCGCCCTGGCTGCGTCACCAATTAAGACCACTGATAGGAGAGCGCCCTGGCTGCGTCATCAAGTAAGATCACTGGTAAGATTGCGCACCACCTGTGTCACACACTAATATCACAAGTAAGATCGCGTCCTTACCGCGTCACAAATTAAAAGTACTTGTAAAAGTACGACTGACCTGCGTCAAAAAATAAGACCACTTTTAATAGCGCGTTGAAGCCTTCGTCACAATCTGCGATAATTTGTGAGAGAGCGTCTTGCCTGCGTCACCAACTACGATCACTTGTAAGAGCCCATCCTATCTACGTCACCAAAAAAGGCCAGTGGTAAGAGCGTGTCCAGCCTGCGTAATCAACTAGGACCACTGGAAATACCGTGTCCTACCAGTGTAAGCATCTAAAGTCCCTTGTAAGAGAGCCTTCTGCCTGCCTCATCATCTAAGACCACTGTCAAGATGGCGTCTTGCTTGTGTCGATGATTAAGATTACTTGTAAGAGAGCGTACTGCTTGCGTCACCAACTAAGATATTTTGTAAAATCGTGTCCTGCCTGCGTCACCAACTATGATCTCTTTTTAGGGCGCGTCCTTTCTGCGTCATCAACTAATGCAACTGCAGAGAACATGTCCAGCTAACGTCACTAAGACCACTGGTAAGCGTGAGTACTGAATGCTTTATCAACAAAGTTCTATTGAACGTGTGTGTATGGCCTGCGACACAAACTAAGATCATTTAAAATGTGCATTATGATTGTGTCACCATATGAGATCATTTGTTAGATCTTGTCCTGCTTGGGTAACCAATACAGTAAGACCACAGGTAAGATTGCTTCCTGCCTGTGTCACAAACTAAGAACACAATTAAGAGCGCGACCTCGACGCGTCACAATCTAAGATGACTTGTAAAAGTAAGTCCTGCCTGCGTCAAACACAAAGATTACTTGTAAGAGCGCGTCCTCCAAGCGCCTTCAAATAAGATCAATGGTCAATGTGCGTCCTGCCTTCGTCACCAACTAAGATACCTTCTCAGAGTGGGTCTTGCCTTCGTCACTAACAAAGACCACTTGTAAATACGTGTGATGCCTACTTTATCAAATACGACCAATGGAAAGAGCGCATCAGGCGTGCGTCATCATCTAAGGTCACTTGTAAGAGTGCACCCTACCTGCGTCACAAAACTAAGGTCAATTGTAAGAGCGCGTCCTGCCTTTGTCACCAACTGAGATCACTTGTAAGAGCGCGTCCTGCCTTTGTCACCAACTAAGATCACTTGTAAGAGCGCGTCCTCCCTTTGTCACCAACTAAGATCACTTGTTAGAGCGCGTCCTGTCTTTGTCACCAACTAAGATCACTTGTAAGAGTGCACCCTACCTGCGTCACAAAACCAAGATCACTTGTAAGAGTGCGCCTGCCTGCGTCACCAACTAAGACCACTTGTAAGAGTGCGCCCTGCCTGCGTCACCAACTAAGACCACTTGTAAGAGTGCGCCCTGCCTGCGTCACCAACTAAGGTCACTTGTAAGAGCGCGTCCTGCCTGCGTCACCAACTAAGATCACTTGTAAGAGCGCGTCCTGCCTGCGTCACCAACTAAGGTCACTTGTAAGAGTGCACCCTACCTGCGTCACAAAACCAAGATCACTTGTAAGAGTGCGCCTGCCTGCGTCACCAACTAAGACCACTTGTAAGAGTGCGCCCTGCCTGCGTCACCAACTAAGGTCACTTGTAAGAGCGCGTCCTGCCTTTGTCACCAACTAAGATCACTTGTAAGAGCGCGTCCTGCCTGCGTCACCAACTAAGGTCACTTGTAAGAGTGCGTCCTGACTTTGTCACCAACTAAGACCACTTGTAAGAGCACGTCCTGCCTGCGTCACCAACTAAGGTCACTTGTAAGAGTGCGTCCTGACTTTGTCACCAACTAAGACCACTTGTAAGAGTGCGCCCGGCCTGCGTCACCAACTAAGGTCACTTGTAAGAGTGCATCCTGCCTGCGTCACCAACTAATGCCACTTTTAAGAGCGCGTCCTGTCTGCAGCATCTTGAATCTCAAAAAATGTGTTCAAAGTTTTGTTCCTATATTTTATGTGTAGCCGAGTGGTGACGTAGCTTACAGTTTAAATAAAATCACAAAAAAAACAATCAGGTTTGAGAACTATAGCTTTTTAATGTAAGGTACAATCCGTTGACAGAGCCGACAGGAAAATCTCTCACACCTGCCGCCGACCCGACGCATCCATTCCACACCACAATCTCAAAAAATGTACACAGTCCTAGTCCCAGTCCCCCCACCCTCCTCCACACACAGTCACAGGGATCCCCCGCCTCCCGAGCTGACCATGGGTCAACCCCGGGGCAGGGATGGTTATTCCAGCGTGTAAATAACCAACATAAAATTTAAGGCCAGTACACGGCTGAGTGTTACGTTAAATGACCATGGATGTGTCCGTGCTTGGGGTTACCCATAGCAGTCACACTATGACTATGAGAGTGGACCATGGATGTGTCCGTGCTTGGGGTTACCCATAGCAGTCACACTATGACTATGAGAGTGGACCATGGATGTGTCCGTGCTTGGGGTTACCCCTAGCAGTCACACTATGACTATGAGAGTGGACCATGGATGTGTCCGTGCTTGGGGTTACCCATAGCAGTCACACTATGAGTATGAGAATGGATTCTCTTATTCCAATCTGTTCCATACTGGCGCATCTAAAATGTGACCTAAAAGCAGTTGCAAATAGTGGCGCATTGCCACATATGTATACCGGTAACCATAATTATTTTATAAAGAGATTTTAAAAACTATTGTTCCAAAGGATATTATTGTTTATATTGCATGCGTTTGTTCATTGGTAAATGAATCTTAATCAATCATAAGAAACATATTAAACTTCATTATTCAAGTGTAAACGGCTTTCAAATATTCCTTATTAAATGCACAGTTTAGATCTCTAAGTGTCTGGATGGATGGGAGAATTGGATCAATAGATTGTGGGATAGATTGATAGATAAGTAGATAGGAGATAGATCGGTAGATACATCGATGGGTAAAAAGATCGATAGGCAGATAGATAATGATAGATAGAAAGATATATGTATATAAGGATGGATGGATGTAGTGATAGTACAAAGGATGGATGTACGGATCCATGGATAGGTAGATAAAAGGATTGATAGATAGACGTATGGAATAATAGATAGATTGATGGATGATTTGATAGGTAAAAGACTATAGATAGATAGATAGATAGATAGATAGATAGATAGATAGATAGATAGATAGATAGATAGATAGATAGATGATAGATAGATAGATAGATAGATAGATAGATAGATAGATAGATAGATAGATAGATAGATAGATAGATAGATAGATAGATAGATAGATAGATAGATAGATAGATAGATAGATAGATAGATAGATAGATAGATAGATAGATAGATAGATAGATAGATGGATGGAATTGTAAGCTCTATTATAAAAATACAATAAAAGAAAGTAATCTATATTTTAATCCAGGACAAATAAAAATACGTCTCGGTTGCCGCATTCGCCCTCATCCCCCCCCCCCCTAAGCTCTTTGCGGCCCGAGAATAACTGTTTCTTTTTATTATTATTGTTATCCTAATAACTTTGCCCCCTTGTCCTATTTTCTTTCAGCCTGCACACGTTTTGTATATAGTAATATCGTTCGCTTTACACTTTGCGATGTTCGGGCTGTGTTCATCCAATCAATTAGTTGTAATTTACATGATTACTTTTACGTTAATTGTGTACACAAGAAGGAAAACATCGTCTCTAAATGTCTAAAAAAAAATTCTTCTTTTAATAAACGAATTTCACAGAAGGTACTTGGCCTTTGGTTTTAATTATTCTTATCAATAAGTAATAAATCATTTATATAATTATATATAATTCGCCATCAAACGTCAAACACCATTACGCCAGAGTGTGTTTCAATAATGAGTTCACTAGTGCGCAAAATGTAATTCCCGATAACTACGCTATTTATGATATAAATGTTTTTTTTTAATAACCCCATGCGTTAGCTGCGTAATATTTTCTTTTCGGAAATGAAATTGTCTCAGTTTAAGTATTGTTCCAAAAAATATTCGGTTAAAAAGTAGTTGGTACATGAGAATATTAATATAGTTTGGACAAGTGGGTCTTTCACGAAGTCTTCACTTATCTATGAGCAATTCTGGGGTGTCTTTTACGAAGTCTTCACTTATCTATGAGCAATTCTTGGGTGTCTTTCACGAAGTCTTCAGTTATCTATGAGCAATTCTGAGACATATGCTATTCACTTATCTAAGAGCAATTCTGAGACATATGCTATTCACTTATCTATGAGCAATTCTGAGACATATGCTATTCACTTATCTATGAGCAATTCTGAGACATATGCTATTCACTTATCTATGAGCAATTCTGAGACATATGCTATTCACTTATCTATGAGCAATTCTGAGACATATGCTATTCACTTATCTATGAGCAATTCTGAGACATATGCTATTCACTTATCTATGAGCAATTCTGAGACATATGCTATTCACTTATCTATGAGCAATTATGGGGTGTCTTTCACGAAGTCTTCACTTATCTATGAGCAATTCTGGGGTGTCTTTCACGAAGCCTTCACTTATCTATGAGCAATTCTGGGGTGTCTTTCACGAAGTCTTCACTTATCTATGAGCAATTCTGGGGTGTCTTTCACGAAGTCTTCACTTATCTATGAGCAATTCTGAGACATATGCTATTCACTTATCTATGAGCAATTCTGAGACGTATGCTATTCACTTATCTATGAGCAATTCTGGGGTGTCTTTCACGAAGTCTTCACTTATCTATGAGCAATTCTGAGTATGCTATTCAATTATCTATGAGCAATTCTGAGACGTATGCTATTCACTTATCTATGAGCAATTCTGGGGTGTCTTTCACGAAGTCTTCACTTATCTATGAGCAATTCTGAGACATATACCATTCACTTATCTATGAGCAATTCTGAGACGTATGCTACGCTGCGGGTCGTCTAGTATATACATAAATTAAGAAAATATTGTTCTTATTTTTTATGACTTCAAATACATTTCCAGTTGCTCAAAATTAACCAGTTGGTCAAATAATGACCTTACATAAATAACTATTCCTCATTTGCTATGAGATTCATAATCTAATGTTTACATTTTGCCAATCTAACATGTTATTATTTTTTTATCGTTGTTAGCCCAGGAATGGTCAAGAAACGGCACATCTATTATATCAAATCTAACTAAAAAAATCAACTCGTTGGAGGGGAAACTGAGAAGAATAACGACAAGCTTCGGTCAAATTTGGGAGACTTTGGAAAGCATAACTGGGTCTCAGGATGAACTGAGCACACGAATCCTACAATTAAAATCAGCGTTGTTCCATATTTCTGAAGGTTTTGACGGAGCGCGTTACTACCTCTCGTTAGCGTCCACGATTCTGGTGACAGGAGAGGCAGAAGCCATGTGTGAATTATTCGGAGGTCACCTTGTTGAGATTGACAGTGAAGAGGAATTTAATTTCATTTACTCCTTTTTACGTAATTTTGAAAATTACGAATTTGTTCTTACTGGTGGAAATGACGAGGCAGTTGAAGGCGACTGGGTCTACGTTAACAGCCGTCGAAGGTTGCACTACTTCAATTGGCATTACAAATCAGATCCTAATGGTGGAACGGATGAGAACTGTATCTACTTAGGCTACAACTATAATTGGCAAATGGTTGATTATTATTGTTATAAAGGGGTTGCTAAAGAAAATGTTGGATATCTGTGTGAGATTCCGAGTCATCCGAGATATTTTTGGTTGGACCTATGAAAAGACTTTGGATTCCCAAATTTTATCATAATTTAAATCAGTAGAGAATTTTTTTATTTTTTTTTTGAAAGCTTTAAAAAAAAATAGTCCTGTTAGTATCGTAAATTTAACAAAAATAAATATTTTTTTTTAGTAATTTAACAATTTTCTTTAGCATTTAAACTGTTTGATGCTATAGCTTCTTAACAATAAATTGCAATGTTAAAAAAGAAATGCTTTGAAATGCTTTACATATTGCTTGTGGAGTTTATTGTCAACGTCTCTTGTTAAAGACACAAATAACACATTCTCCTCCCATCTTAGAAACATATACATTTAAATGTATGAAATATTTTCTTTTTCAATGTAAAATTATTAAAAGAAGGATTTTTAAAAGAAAATGTGAAGGAAAGCAGGAATAAACAATAACCAAACTAGTTTATACAAGGCAAAATACTCAATAGTATTTGAAAAAGAAAAGACAAATCTTAGCAGAGAGTAGAGTCGTTCACAAAACTTTGGCTGAGGAGTAGATTAATATTAGATGGTCAAAGATCATCACAACCAAATATGTAAGTGCTTTTTTGCTAAAGTTTTCAAAGGAATATATGCAGTTGGATTAAGAAAAATGATGGAAAGACACACTCAACAGTAATATGTAAATGGAATATAAAATGGAAAATGAGTTAAAAGACAATGGGATAATAGTTACCAATGACAACATTGTATGGCAAGTACAAGCCTACAAAATGTGGTCCATCACAGTAGTGTACTGAGTGATACAAGTAGTCCATCACAGTAGTGTACTGAGTGATACAAGTAATCCATCACAGTAGTGTACTGAGTGATACAAGTATTCTATCACAGTAGTGGACAGAGTGATACAAGTAATCCATCACAGTAGTATACAGAGTGATACAAGTGGTTAGGGTTAGGGCTAGGGTTAGGGTTAGGGTCAGAAATAATAAATACATAATGACATATATACATATTTCTGGACCTGGGACCAGGGGCCAGGGGCCAGTGATCAGGGGCCAGTGACCAGAGGTCGAGGGGGTCAGAGGTTGGGGGTCAGAGGTCAGAGGTCATGGGTTAATGATAGATATAATCAGTTATTTTGACAACTATCCATTTATCTGTACCTGTAGGGTGATGAGGAGGGACAGCTGTCAGGGGCCAGGGATCAGAGGGCAGAGGTCATTGGTCATAGTTCAGGTTACTACACTCATAATGTCCACCCATCTGGGTCCTCGCGCCCAACTACCTCTTTCAAATTACCGAAACATCTCTTACTAAGCTTATATATTTATAGAGCCTATTCGAGGACTAACGCTATAATGTTCTATGTATACTTATGGATCTTGACCAAACTTATTACCAGTGGACATGATCATCCTTATTCAAGTACGATATTGTACTGCTTTCATATCCACCCATCTGGGGCCGGGCGCTTCTAATTGGTGCGTATTCAAGCGAAACTAATATCACAAGGCTTATACTTATAGATGTATAGAGCCTATTTGAAGACAAACGCTCTGAGGCTCTGTCAATGGATGGATCTCGACCAAATTTAGTATAAATTTACTTGAGTATCCATATTCAACTACCAAAGCGTACTGAACTCATAATAGACGTAATATATTGCTTTACGGGGGTGAATAATGGGATCTAATAGATCCGAAATTGGGGTCTTGATGCTAGTTCCAGGTTCATTTGACGAGCGCAATATATGGCGCCACCGTCTCACCGCGTCAATGTTTCACTCGCCATTTTAAAGTGTTTTGTGAAAGTCGATTGAATGTAGCACAAACAGAGATCCAATTGTATATTAATCTTCCGGGGAGGATATTTGGGACCTGAATCTATTGATTCCGATGAGGATCTTCATTTACCGACCACAATACTGTAACTTGTTCATTTATATTCACAGGATAAAGGCATATGATTTTGAGATGATGACCCACAGTTCCACACTCCTAGTTTCTCCCAAACAAATATCATGATCATCGATATTCTAGTACGATAGGGTACTGGATTCATAATATCCACCTCTCTGCGGCCGGGGCCCAACTATGTGTTGCGTATTCTAGCGAAACTAATATCACTAAGCTTAAACATTTATAGGACTTCTATGAAGATAAACACTATAAGGTTCTATGTCAGTTGATGGATCTTGACAAAACTTAGAACCAATGGACATGATCATCCATATTCAATTACGGGTTAGGGTACTGGATTCATATTATCCACCCCTCTGCGGCCGGGACCAGACTGTGTATTGTATTTTGAAGCGAAAAAAATATCACTAACCTGAAAACTTATTTAATTACACTTAAACTAACCACTGTTGACTAGAACTCATCACTTAACTAGCAGCTACTCAGATAACTAATCACTGTTAACTAGAAATCATCACTTAAAAAGCAGGTACTCAGATAACTAATCACTGTTAACTAGAAATCATCACTTAACTAGCAGCTACTCACTTAACTAATCACTGTTAACTAGAACTCATCACTTAACTAGCAGCTACTCACTTAACTAAGAACTGTTAACTGGACTCATCAGTTAACTAGCAGCTACTCGCTTAACTAATCACTGTTAACTAGAACTCATCACTTAACTAGCAGCTACTCAGATAACTAATCACTGTTAACTAGAACTCATCACTTAACTAGCAGCTACTTACTTAACTAATCACTGTTAACTAGAACTCATCACTTAACTAGCAGCTACTCACTTAATTTATCAATGTTAACTGGAACTCATCACTTAACTAGCAGCTACTCACTTAACTAATCACTGTTAACTAGAACTCATCACTTAACTAGCAGCTACTCATTAACTAATCACTGTTAACTTGAACTCATCACTTAACTAGCAGCTACTCACTTAACTAATCACATTTAACTACAACTCATCACTTAACTAGCAGCTACTAACTTAACTAATCACTGTTAACTAGAACTTATCACTTAACTAGCGGCTACTCACTTAACTAATCACTGTTAACTAGAACTCAACACTTAACTAGCAGCTACTCACTTAACTAATCGCTGTTAACTAGAACTCATCACTTAACTAGCAGCTACTTACTTAACTAATCACTGTTAACTAGAACTTATCACTTAACTAGCGGCTACTCACTTAACTAATGACTGTTAACTAGAACTTATCACTTAACTAGCGGCTACGCAATTAACTAATCACTGTTAACTAGAACTCATCCTTTAACTAGCAGCTACTCACTGAACTAATCACTGTTAACTAGAAATCATCACTTGACTAGCAGCTACTCACTTAACTAATCAATGTTAGCTAGAACTCATCACTAAACTAGCAGCTACTCATTTAACTTATCACTGTTAACTAAAACTCATCACTTAACTAGCAGCTACTCACTTAACAAATCACTATTAACTAGAACTCATCACTTAACTAGCAGCTACTTACTTAACTAATCACTGTTAACAAGAACTCATCACTTAACTAGCAGCTACTAACTTAACTAATCACTGTTAACTAGAACTCATAACTTAACTAACAGCGACTCACTTAAGTAATCACTGTTAAATAGAACTCATCACTTAACTAGCAGCTACCAACTTAACTAATCACAGTTAACTAGAACTCATCACTTAACTAGCAGCTACTCACTTAACTAATCACTGTTAACTAGAACTCATCACTTAACTAGCAGCTACTCATTAACTAATCACTGTTAACTAGAACTCATATCTTAACTAGCAATTACTCACTTAACTAATCACTGTTAACTAGAACTCATCACTTAACTAGCAGCTACTCATTAACTAATCACTGTTAACTTGAACTCATCACTTAACTAGCAGCTACTCACTTAACTAATCACTTTTAACTAGAACTCATCACTTAACTAGCAGCTACTAACTTAACTAATCACTGTTAACTAGAACTTATCACTTAACTAGCAGCTACTCACTTAACTAATCACTGTTAACTAGAACTCAACACTTAACTAGCAGCCACTCACTTAACTAATCGCTGTTAACTAGAACTCATCACTTAACTAGCAGCTACTTACTTAACTAATCACTGTTAACTAGAACTTATCACTTAACTAGCGGCTACTCACTTAACTAATGACTGTTAACTAGAACGCATCACTTAACTAGCAGCTACTCACTTAACTAATTACTGTTAACTAGAACTTATCACTTAACTAGCGGCTACTTACTTAACTAATCACTGTTAACTAGAACTCAACACTTAACTAGCAGCTACTCACTTAACTAATCACTGTTAACTAGAACTCATCACTTAACTAGCAGCTACTCGCTTAACTAATCACTGTTAACTAGAAATCATCACTTAAATAGCATATACTCAGATAACTAATCACTGTTAACTAGAAATCATCACTTAACTAGCAGCTACTCACTTAACTAATGACAGTTAACTAGAACTCATCACTTAACTAGCAGCTACTCACTTGTTATAGAGAGCTTGTTTACATAATATTTCTCGTGCGTGCTCTCTGATTGACCCCGCATGAGACGCTGTGTGCACAAAGGGAAATTTCTGGAATATACTCCTTAACCCGAGATATGTAAACAACACGTCATAAGCCCTTCTGGAAGCGTCTTACTCTACATGTATATAAGGGATTGAGAGGCACGACGAGAGACGGAGATTTTCAGATAGATTTTCTTAACATTACGAGGCGTGTTTTATTCTTTTTGTATTTGTGTGCTCATATGTGTTTATTTCGCATTATTTTTTGGCACATTATTCTAACTGTATTAACTGTGTACCGGTACAAGATCTACCACACTGTAAGTTGAAGATTGTAATTATATTATATTTTCTTTTGTAATTATCTTAAGACATAATAAATCTTATTAATTGTCACTTGAATCCGTTGTGGGTCGTATCTTTAATATTGTTGATTTTATGGTATCGTCCTTTGTTAGGCACTGTTTTCAACGAGCCAATTAAAATTAAAATAGGAGATTAATTTCTCCCAATACAAGTCAGTGCGTAACAAATTGTGGCATCGTCCGCGATAACCGAAGCCATATTTTATTCTCATTAGACCCCAATTGTAACAAATTGTGGGCTTTTCTGAGGATAATTTTAATCGATAATTTTTAATACACCAATAATAAATTGAGTGTTTTTCTGTGGATTTTGACAAACTGTTTACCTTAATACTCAAGCTAAATTTGATTATACGATATCATTTTACGATACCAACAACAGAGCTGGTTACATTTTTTTTTTTTAAATTCATTTAGATTAGTGTGTGCACTAAGCTTAAATTTTTATAAAAATCAGTGTTGTATTTTGCCTGTGTAAAAATGGATTTTGATGTTGAAAACCCATCAGTTGAGGCATTAGACAAATGTTCTAGGAAGGAGCTATTTTCCATTGCTAAAGATTTAGGAATAAGTGTAACTCATTCGGCAGTTAAAAAGACCATACGAGACATGATCATGTTATCTGAGGATGAACTGGCCTCAGTCACACAACCGAATGATCCTAGTATGGAGCTCCAACTAAAGCTCAAACAAATGGAACTAGATGCCCAGAGAGAAAAAGAACGTGAGCTTAAACAGCTGGAGCTAAATAAAGAACGTGAGCTTAAACAGCTGGAGCTAAATAAAGAACGTGAGCTGAAACAGCTGGAGCTTGAAGCTCAGAGAGAGAAAGAAGAAAAAGAACGAGAGCTTAAACAGCTGGAGCTAAAAGCTCAGAGAGAGAAAGAAGAAAAAGATAGAGAGCTAACAATAAAGTTAAAACAAATGGAAATAACGGCCAATTTAGGAGCAATGGAAAATAGACTCACGGCTCCAGCCGGTCAGGGTTGCGATGCAATTAAATTTGCAAAAGTAATCCCTAAATTTACAGAAAAAGAGGTTGACCAATATTTTGCGCAGTTTGAGATAACTGCCCAAAATTTTAAAATTCCTGAAACTATGTGGTCCACCTTACTTCAACCAGCCTTGACCGGAAGGGCATCTGAAGTCTTTGTGTCCCTGAATGCGGAACAGCGCGGGGACTATAACCTAGTAAAATCATTAATACTTAAGGCTTATGAATGTGTCCCCGAAGCATACCGTAAAAAGTTTAGGGAACTGTGGAAACGTGATGGCCAGACTCATGTTGAGTTCCTCCGGGAAAAGGAACGGCTCCTGGACAAGTGGCTGCACGCAACCAACACCGAGACAGACTTCAAGAAATTCAAGAACCTCATTCTGATGGAGGAGTTCAAGAACTGTGTTCGTACTGAGGTGCGGATACATATTGCAGACCGTGGCGAAGGTGACGCACATACGGCAGCAGTGTTAGCCGACGACTTCACCATCTCACATCAACTTTCCAAGAATCCATCTGACACCAAAAATGACAGGCACAATAAGACAGCTGTATCAACTTACAGTAAACCTCCACAAAAACCATTCAAGCCCGGTACGAAAGAAATTGGTGCAAAAGACACATGTGCCTACTGTAAAAAAGAAGGACATACGAGGGATGATTGCTGGAAACTCAAGAAGAAAACTGAGAAGACCACACATCCTGGTACACAACACAAAGTCTCCGCTTGTACGTCTCGTCATACATCTGGAAACACATTTTCAAAATTCAAGAGTTTTTGCTCTCCAGATGTCCATACAAACTTCAAAGAGGTTTGTCACGACTCATCAAAGAGTTCCATTATGAACAATAAGGCTAGTTTTACTGACTCCAGCCAAGTTCCTGCTTCGACTGCGAGTTTTATGAGCTTGTCGCCAAGATCCTTTTGCTCCAAGAAGAGGTCTACCTCCAGAGGGCGTCTTACTGAGGACTTGTGTGCAAGTTTTGACGACTCTACCCAGAGTTTTACTTCCTCTACCCTAGCCGAATGTTCTCAAGACTCCAACAAGAGTTTACCTACCAAGGTCCAAAATTCTACATCAGAAAATACTGATGTCATACAAGACTTCATGCCTTTCATATCGGAAGGATTCGTATCACTGCCAGGTGATTTTTCCAGTCTACAACCAATCAAAATCTTACGAGATACAGGTGCTTCACAGTCTTTTCTACTTCAGGGTATACTTCCCTTGTCTGAATCTACTGCAACTGGGAGCACCATCCTGTTACGAGGAGTAGAGCTGGGATGCATAGTTGTACCTTTACATCTCATCAACCTAAAATCAGACTTAGTCTCCGGAATTGTGGTTGTGGGTGTCCGACCAACATTACCATTGGACGGCATCTCGTTGCTGCTAGGCAATGACTTAGCTGGTGGGAAGGTAATAGCCGATCCCATCGTTACTCATGAACCTTGTTTAAATGAAAATCAGGAAGAAGATCAAGAATTGTATCCAGCATGTGCTGTGACAAGGGCCATGAGTTCCAAGATCTCCACAAAAGAGATTTCTCAAAAAGGCAATAAAATTCTTCCTGAAATTGACCTGGGAAAAACATTTTTTGCAAGTCTAAATGAAGGGGCTAGTAATTACAAGACTCCAACTCGAATGCAACTTATTGAATAACAGAAGAGTGATCCAGAAATAGTCAAACTTCGAGAGAACGCTTTGACCAAAGAAGAAGCTGAACAATTCCCTATATGTTATTACCTTCAAGATGACATACTTTTGAGGAAATGGCGACCTCCTGACGCAAATGCTGATGAAGAATGGAGGATAATTCATCAAATAGTAGTTCCTACCCCATTCCGGAACGAAGTCCTGAACTTAGCCCATGACTCACCACTTTCAGGCCATTTGGGAGTAAAGAAGACATATCACAAAATCACGTCGCACTTCTTTTGGCCCAAAATCAAGAAAGATGTTGTTGAATACTGCAGATCATGTCATACTTGTCAGGTGGTAGGGAAACCAAATCAGAAGATACCAGCAGCTCCTCTTCAACCCATTCCAGCATTCGAAAAACCTTTCAGTCGCGTTATTATAGACTGTGTTGGACCTCTGCCAAAGACAAAATCAGGTCACCAATACTTGCTGACAATCATGTGTGCGTCAACAAGATTCCCAGAAGAATTCCTCTTCGCAATATCAAGACTCCGATCATCGTCAAAGCTTTGATGAAGTTTTTTACATTGTTTGGTCTTCCAAAGTCTGTACAGTTTGACCAAGGAACCAACTTCAAGGCTGGAATATTCAAACAAGTGATGAAACAGTTGGGCATAGAACACTGCTTGTCGAGTGCATATCATCCTGAGTCACAGGGAGCACTTGAGCGATTCCATCAGACGTTGAAGAACATGATGAGAACCTACTGCCTAGAACAAGAGAAAGACTGGGATGAAGGCATCAACATGCTACTGTTCGCCGCAAGAGAAGCAGTTCAAGAATCACTTGGATTCAGCCCCTTCGAACTGGTGTTTGGCCACACGGTTCGCGGTCCCCTTAAACTTTTAAAAGACACGTGGATGTCATCGGCACCCACGGAAGGACTTCTTGACTATGTCCAAAAATTTAAAACTAAACTTTTTAATGCCGTTAATTTGGCTAAATCACATTTAAAAGATTCACAATCTAAAATGAAAGTTTGGTATGACAAAAAGTCAAAATTCAGACAGTTTGCTTCAGGGGACAAAGTGCTTGTGCTTTTGCCGATACCAGGGCAAGCACTACAAGCTAGATATTTTGGTCCTTATGTTGTTGAGTCCAAAATCAATGATTTAAATTACATTGTGTTAACACCAGATCGTAAAAGAAAGAAACAGTTATGTCACATTAACATGTTAAAAGAATATTTTGATAGAAAATGTGATGATCATTGTCCATCCTCAGAAACAAATGTTAACACAATCTCAACTGTAACTTCAGTACTTAAAGAAAATGTTACTGAAACCTTTGATAGTGTCCCAGAAAAAGTTGGTAATTATAAACTTAAAAATTCAGAAGTATTAGCCAACTTAGATAAGAAACTAGGACATTTGTCATTGTCAGAGAAGGATGTTGTTAAGTCTGTTATTGCAGATTTTGTTTTACTCTTCCCTGATGTACCTAATAAAACCAACATTGCTGTACATGATGTTGACATTGGCAATGCAGTTCCGGTCAAGCAACACCCCTATAGGGTCAATCCGGAAAAACTTGAAATAATCCGGTCTGAAATAAAATACATGCTTGAAAATGATATAATTGAACCAAGCTCTAGTAACTGGAGTTCACCATGTATTTTAGTCCCAAAGCCTGACAAAAGTTACAGGTTTTGTACTGACTTCAGGAAAGTGAATGCATTCACAAAGACTGATTCCTTTCCGATTCCAAGGATAGACGATCTTATAGATCGAATAGGTGATGCCAAATATGTAACCAAGATAGACTTACTATCAGGTTATTGGCAGGTTCCTCTATCTGACAGAGCAAAAGAAATCTCTGCTTTTTGTACTCCAGATGGTTTATATCAATATAAAGTAATGCCGTTTGGAATGAAAAATGCCCCAGCTACATTCCAACGTCTTGTAAATAACATTATTGCTGACCAGGAAAATTGCAGCGCCTATATTGATGATGTAATTATTTACAGTCAAGATTTTTCAACTCATGTAAACCAATTAAGATCTCTGTTTAAAAAATTTTTGCAGGCAAATGTAACTGTAAATTTAAATAAATGTGAATTTTGTCATGCAACTGTGGAATATTTAGGTCACATAGTGGGTCAAGGTCATGTAAAGCCTGTTCAAGCTAAGATAAATGCTATTGTATCACTTCCACCACCCACTACTAGAAAACAGTTAATGAGATTTTTGGGAATGGCAGGTTATTATAGAAAATTTTGCAAAAATTTCTCAGTTATTGCTTCTCCTTTAAGTAATATGTTAAAGAAAAATGCAAAATTTCATTGGTCAGATGCTTGTCAGGAAGCATTCGAAAACATTAAAAATATACTTGCTAATGCTCCTGTTCTCATTGCACCAGACTTTAACAAACAGTTTAAATTAGCTGTAGATGCCAGTGATTTTGGCATTGGTGCAGTTCTTTTTCAAGAAGATGACCACAATGTAGATCATCCTGTCTCTTATTTCTCAAAGAAATTCAACTCACATCAGAAAAACTATTCCACAGTAGAAAAGGAATGTTTAGGTTTAATTCTTGCTCTCCAACAATTGGATTTTTATGTCAGTTGTTCTATACATTCAGTACTTGTTTTTACTGATCACAATCCTTTAACATTTATGAATAAGATGGTCTCCAAAAATCAAAGATTGTTAAGATGGAGCCTATTTTTACAAGAATATATTTTGGACATCAAACATATTAAAGGCAAAGACAATGTCATTGCAGATACTTTGTCCAGGAATTAATTTTCACGTATGTTATTGTTTATAAGCTATTAAGAAGTTTTTGTCTAATATTTTGAGAGTAAGAAATGTACTTTCTTCAATTTTAATGCAAAAGGAATTTCATTTTTGAACAATGAATTTTTTTTTTCTTTTAAGAGGGGAGGTGTTATAGAGAGCTTGTTTACAGAATATTTCTCATGCGTGCCCTCTGATTGACCCCGCATGAGTTGCTGTGTTCACAAAGGGGTGTGGCTTAGGTCTTTGAAGTGGCTTGTTTACAATCGGCTTCCAATTACGCATTGGGTAGATTGTTTTCGGGTAATTTCTGGAATATACTCCTTAACCCAAGATATGTAAACCACAAGTCATAAGCCCCTCTGGAAGCGTCTTACTCTACATGTATATAAGGGATTAAGAGGCACGACGAGAGACGGAGATTTTCAGATAGATTTTCTTAACATTACGAGGCGTGTTTTATTCTTTGTGTATTTGTGTGCTCATATGTGTTTATTTCGCATGATTTATTGGCACATTATTCTAACTGTGTTAACTGTGTACCGGTAACAGATCTACCACACTGTAAGTTGAAGATTGTAATTATATTATATTTTCTTTTGTAATTATCTTAAGACATAATAAATCTTATTAATTGTAACTAGAAACTAATTTGGGTCGTATCTTTAATATTGTTGATTTTATGGTATCGTCCTTTGTTAGGCACTGCTTACAACGAGCCAATTAAAATTAAAATAGGAGATTAATTTCTCCCAATAAAAGTCAGTGCGTAACACACTAAACTAATCACTGTTAACTAGAACTCATAACTTAACTAGCAGCTAATCACTTAACTAATCACTGTTATTTAGAACTCATCACTTAACTAGTTCTACTCACTTAACTAATCACTGTTAACTAGAACTCATCATTTAACTAGCAGCTACTCACTTAACTAATCACTGTTAACTAGAACTCATCACTTAACTAGTAGCTACTCACTTAACTAATCACTGTTAACTAGAACTCATCACTTAACTAGCAGCTACTCACTTAACTAATCACTGTTAACTAGAACTCATTACTTAACTAGCAGGTACTCACTTAACTAATCACTGTTAACTAGAACTCATCACTTAACTAGCAGCTACTCACTTAATTAATCATTTTAACTAGTACTCATCACTTAACTAGCAGCTACTCACTTAACTAATCACTGTTAACTAGAACTCATCACTTAACTAGCAGCTACTCACTTAACTAATCACTGTTAACTAGAACTCATCACTTAACTAGCGGCTACTCACTTAACTAATCACTGTAAACTAGAACTCATCACTTAACTAGCATCTACTCACTTAACTAATCACAGTTAACTAAAACTCATCACTTAACTAGCAGCTACTCACTTAACTAATCAATCTTAACTAGAAGTCATCATTTAAATAGCAGCTACTCACTTAATTAATCACTGTTAACTAGAACTCATCACTTTACTAGCAGCTACTCACTTAACTAATCACTGTTAACTAGAAGTCATCACTTAACTAGCAGCTACTCACTTAACTAATCACTGTTAACTAGAACCCATCACTTAACTAGCAGCTACTCACTTAATTAATCACTGTTAACTAGAACTCATCACTTGATTAGCAGCTACTCACTTAACTAATCACTGTTAACTAGAAGTCATCACTTAACTAGCAGCTACTCACTTAACTAATCACTGTTAACTAGAACTCATCACTTAACTAGCAGCTACTCACTTAACTAATCACTGTTAACTAGAACTCATCACTTAACTAGCAGCTACTCACTTAACTAATCACATTTAACTAGAACTCATCACTTAACTAGCAGCTACTCACTTAACTAATCACTGTTAACTAGAACTCATCACTTAACTAGCAGCTACTCACTTAACTAATCACTGTTAACTAGAACTCATCACTTAACTAGCAGCTACTCACTTAACTAATCACAGTTAACTAGAACTCATCACTTAACTAGAAGCTACTCATTTAACTAATCACTGTTAAGAATAACTCATCAATTAACTAGCAGCCACTCACTTAAATAATCACTTTTAACTAGAACTCATCACTTAACATGCAGCTACTCACTTAACTAATCACATTTAACTAGAACTAATCACTTAACTAGCAGCTACTCACTTAACTAATCACTGTTAACTAGAAGTCATCACTTAACTAACAGCTACTCACTTAACTAATCACTGTTAACTAGAACTCATCACTTAACTAGCAGCTACTCACTTAACTAATCACTGTTAACTAGAACTTATCAAATAACTAGCAGCTATTCACTTAACTAATCACAGGTAACTAGAACTCAAAACTTAACTAGCAGCTACTCACCTAACTAATCACTGTTAACTAGAACTCATCACTTAACTAGCAGCTACTTATTTAACTAATCACAGTTAACTAGAACTCATCACTTAACTAGCAGCTACTCACTTAACTAATAACTGTTAACTAGAACTCATCACTTAACTAGAAGCTACTCATTTAACTTATCACTTTTAACTAGAACTCATCACTTAACTAGCATCTACTCACTTAACTGATCACAGTTAACTAAAACTTATCACTTAACTAGCAGCTACTCACTTAACTAATCACTGTTAACTAGAAGTCATCACTTAACTAGCAGCTACTCACTTAACTAATCACTGTTAACTAGAACTCATCACTTAACTAGCAGCTACTCACTTAACTAATCACATTTAACTATAACGCATCACTTAACTAGCAGCTACTCACTTAACTAATCAAATTTAACAAGAACTCATCACTTAACTAGCAGCTACTCACTTAACTAATCACTGTTAACTAGAACTCATAACTTAACTAGAAGCTACTCACTTAACTAATCACTGTTAAATAAAGCTCATCACTTAACTAGCAGCTACTCACTTAACTAATCCCAGTTAACAATAACTCATCACTTAAATAGCAGCTACAAGTAACTAATCACTGTTAACTAAAACTCATCACTTAACTAGCAGCTACTCACTTAACTAATCACTGTTAACTAGAACTTATCACTTAACTAGAAGTTTCTCATTTAACTAATCACTTTTAACTAGAACTCATCACTTAACTAGCATCTACTCATTTAACTAATCCCTGTTAACTAGAACTCATCACTTAACTAGCAGCTACTCAATTAACTAATCACTGTTAAGAATAACTCATCAATTAACTAGCAGCCACTCACTTAAATAATAACTTTTAACTAGAACTCATCACTTAACATGCAGCTACTCACTTAACTAATCACATTTAACTAGAACTAATCACTTAACTAGCAGCTACTCACTTAACTAATCACTGTTAACTAAAGCTCATCACTTAACTAGCAGCTATGCACTTATTTAATCACTGTTAACTATAACTCATGATTTAACTAGCAGCTACTCACTTAACTAATCACTGTTAACTAGAACTCATCACTTAACTAGCAGCTACTCACTTAACTAATCACTGTTAACTAGAACTCATCAATTAACTAGCAGCTACTCACTTAACTAATCACAGGTAACTAGAACTCAAAACTTAACTAGCAGCTACGCACTTAACTAATCACTGTTAACTAGAACTCATCACTTAACTAGAAGCTACTCACTTAACTAATCACATTTAACTAGAACTCATCATTTAACTAGCAGCTACACACTTAACTAATCATAGTTAACTAGAACTCATCACTTAACTAGCATCTACTCACTTAACTAATCACTGTTAACTAGAACTCATCACTTAACTAGCAGCTACTCACTTAACTAATCACTGTTAACTAGAACTCATCACTTAACTAGCAGCTACTCACTTAACTAATCACTGTTAACTAGAACTCATCACTTAACTAGCAGCTACTCACTTAACTAATCACTGTTAACTAGAACTCATCACTTAACTAGCAGCTACTTACTTAACTAATCACAGTTAACTAGAACTCATCACTTAACTAGCATATACTCACTTAACTAATCACTGTTAACTAGAACTCATCATTTAACTAGTAGCTACTCACTTAACTAATCACTGTTAACTAGAACTCATCACTTAACTAGCAGCTACTCACTTAACTAATCACTGTTAACTAGAACTCATCACTTATCTAGCAGCTACTCACTTAACTAATCACTGTTAACTAGAACTCATCACTTAACTAGCAGCTACTCAATTAACTAATCACTGTTCAATATAACTCATCACTTAACTAGCAGCTACTCACTTAACTAATCACTGTTAACTAGAACTCATCACTTAACTAGCAGCTACTCACTTAACTAATCATTGTTAACTAGATCTCATCACTTAACTAGCATCTACTCACTTAACTAATAACAGTTAACTAAAACTCATCACTTAACTAGCAGCTACTCACTTAACTAATTACAGTTAACTAAAACTCATCACTTAACTAGCAGCTACTCACTTAACTAATTAATGTTAACTAGAAGTCATCACTTAACTAGCAGCTACTCACTTAACTAATCACTGTTAACTAGAAGTCATCACTTAACTAGCAGCTACTCACTTAACTAATCACTGTTAATTAGAACTCATCACTTAACTAGCAGCTACTTACTTAACTATCACTGTTAACTGGAACTCATCACTTAACTAGCAGCTACACATTTAACTTATAACTGTTAACTATAACTCATCCTTTTTCTAGCAGCTACTCACTTAACTAATCACTGTTAACTAGAACTCATCACTTAACTAGCAGCTACTCACTTAACTAATCACTTTTAACTAGAACTCATCAATTAACTAGCAGCTACTCACTTAACAAAGTATTGTTAACTAGATCTCATCACTTAACTAGCATCTACTCACTTAACTAATAACAGTTAACTAAAACTCATCACTTAACTAGCAGCTACTCACTTAACTAATCACAGTTAACTAAAACTCATCACTTAACTAGCAGCTACTCACTTAACTAATTAATGTTAACTAGAAGTCATCACTTAACTAGCAGCTACTCACTTAACTAATCACTGTTAACTAGAAGTCATCACTTAACTAGCAGCTACTCACTTAACTAATCACTGTTAATTAGAACTCATCACTTAACTAGCAGCTACTTACTTAACTATCACTGTTAACTGGAACTCATCACTTAACTAGCAGCTACACATTTAACTTATAACTGTTAACTATAACTCATCCTTTTTCTAGCAGCTACTCACTTAACTAATCACTGTTAACTAGAACTCATCACTTAACTAGCAGCTACTCACTTAACTAATCACTGTTAACTAGAACTCATCAATTAACTAGCAGCTACTCACTAAACTAATCATTGTTAACTAGATCTCATCACTTAACTAGCGTCTACTCACTTAACTAATAACAGTTAACTAAAACTCATCATTTAACTAGCAGCTACTCACTTAACTAATCACTGTTAACTAGAAGTCATCACTTAACTAACAGCTACTCACTTAACTAATCACTGTTAATTAGAACTCATCACTTAACTAGCAGCTACTTACTTAACTAATAACTGTTAACTGGAACTCATCACTTAACTAGCAGCTACACATTTAACTTATAACTGTTAACTATAACTCATCCTTTTTCTAGCAGCTACTCACTTAACTAATCACTGTTAACTAGAACTCATCACTTAACTAGCAGCTACTCCTTTAACTAATCACTGTTAACTAGAACTCATCAATTAGCTAGCAGCTACTCACTTAACTAATCATTGTTAACTAGAACTCATCACTTAACATGCAGCTACTCACTTAACTAATCAAAGTTAACTAGATTTCATCACTTAACTAGCAGCTACTCACTTAACTAATCACTGTTAACTAGAACTCATCACTTAACTAGCAGCTACTCACTTAACTAATCACTGTTAACTAGAACTCATCACTTAACTAGCAGCTACTCAAAGCAGCTACTCACTTAACTAATCACTGTTAACTAGAACTCATCACTTAACTAGCAGCTACTCACTTAACTAATCACTGTTAACTATAACTCATCACTTAACTAGCAGCTACTCACTTAACTAATCACATTTAACTAGAACTCATCACTTAACTAGCAGCTACTCACTTAACTAATCACTGTTAACTAGAAGTCATCACTTAACTAGCAGCTACTCACTTAACTAATCACTGTTAATTAGAACTCATCACTTAACTAGCAGCTACTTACTTAACTATCACTGTTAACTGGAACTCATCACTTAACTAGCAGCTACACATTTAACTTATAACTGTTAACTATAACTCATCCTTTTTCTAGCAGCTACTCACTTAACTAATCACTGTTAACTAGAACTCATCACTTAACTAGCAGCTACTCACTTAACTAATCACTTTTAACTAGAACTCATCAATTAACTAGCAGCTACTCACTTAACAAAGTAGTGTTAACTAGATCTCATCACTTAACTAGCATCTACTCACTTAACTAATAACAGTTAACTAAAACTCATCACTTAACTAGCAGCTACTCACTTAACTAATTACAGTTAACTAAAACTCATCACTTAACTAGCAGCTACTCACTTAACTAATTAATGTTAACTAGAAGTCATCACTTAACTAGCAGCTACTCACTTAACTAATCACTGTTAACTAGAAGTCATCACTTAACTAGCAGCTACTCACTTAACTAATCACTGTTAATTAGAACTCATCACTTAACTAGCAGCTACTTACTTAACTATCACTGTTAACTGGAACTCATCACTTAACTAGCAGCTACACATTTAACTTATAACTGTTAACTATAACTCATCCTTTTTCTAGCAGCTACTCACTTAACTAATCACTGTTAACTAGAACTCATCACTTAACTAGCAGCTACTCACTTAACTAATCACTTTTAACTAGAACTCATCAATTAACTAGCAGCTACTCACTTAACAAAGTATTGTTAACTAGATCTCATCACTTAACTAGCATCTACTCACTTAACTAATAACAGTTAACTAAAACTCATCACTTAACTAGCAGCTACTCACTTAACTAATCACAGTTAACTAAAACTCATCACTTAACTAGCAGCTACTCACTTAACTAATTAATGTTAACTAGAAGTCATCACTTAACTAGCAGCTACTCACTTAACTAATCACTGTTAACTAGAAGTCATCACTTAACTAGCAGCTACTCACTTAACTAATCACTGTTAATTAGAACTCATCACTTAACTAGCAGCTACTTACTTAACTATCACTGTTAACTGGAACTCATCACTTAACTAGCAGCTACACATTTAACTTATAACTGTTAACTATAACTCATCCTTTTTCTAGCAGCTACTCACTTAACTAATCACTGTTAACTAGAACTCATCACTTAACTAGCAGCTACTCACTTAACTAATCACTGTTAACTAGAACTCATCAATTAACTAGCAGCTACTCACTAAACTAATCATTGTTAACTAGATCTCATCACTTAACTAGCGTCTACTCACTTAACTAATAACAGTTAACTAAAACTCATCATTTAACTAGCAGCTACTCACTTAACTAATCACTGTTAACTAGAAGTCATCACTTAACTAACAGCTACTCACTTAACTAATCACTGTTAATTAGAACTCATCACTTAACTAGCAGCTACTTACTTAACTAATAACTGTTAACTGGAACTCATCACTTAACTAGCAGCTACACATTTAACTTATAACTGTTAACTATAACTCATCCTTTTTCTAGCAGCTACTCACTTAACTAATCACTGTTAACTAGAACTCATCACTTAACTAGCAGCTACTCCTTTAACTAATCACTGTTAACTAGAACTCATCAATTAGCTAGCAGCTACTCACTTAACTAATCATTGTTAACTAGAACTCATCACTTAACATGCAGCTACTCACTTAACTAATCAAAGTTAACTAGATTTCATCACTTAACTAGCAGCTACTCACTTAACTAATCACTGTTAACTAGAACTCATCACTTAACTAGCAGCTACTCACTTAACTAATCACTGTTAACTAGAACTCATCACTTAACTAGCAGCTACTCACTTAACTAATCACTGTTAACTAGAACTCATCACTTAACTAGCAGCTACTCACTTAACTAATCACTGTTAACTAGAACTCATCACTTAACTAGCAGCTACTCACTTAACTAATCACTGTTAACTAGAACTCATCACTTAACTAGCAGCTACTCACTTAACTAATCACTGTTAACTAGAACTCATCACTTAACTAGCAGCTACTCACTTAACTAATCACTGTTAACTAGAACTCATCACTTAACTAGCAGCTACTCACTTAACTAATCACTGTTAACTAGAACTCATCACTTAACTAGCAGCTACTCACTTAACTAATCACTGTTAACTAGAACTCATCACTTAACTAGCAGCTACTCACTTAACTAATCACTGTTAACTAGAACTCATCACTTAACTAGCAGCTACTCACTTAACTAATCACTGTTAACTAGAACTCATCACTTAACTAGCAGCTACTCACTTAACTAATCACTGTTAACTAGAACTCATCACTTAACTAGCAGCTACTCACTTAACTAATCACTGTTAACTAGAACTCATCACTTAACTAGCAGCTACTCACTTAACTAATCACTGTTAACTAGAACTCATCACTTAACTAGCAGCTACTCACTTAACTAATCACTGTTAACTAGAACTCATCACTTAACTAGCAGCTACTCACTTAACTAATCACTGTTAACTAGAACTCATCACTTAACTAGCAGCTACTCACTTAACTAATCACATTTAACTAGAACTCATTACTTAAATAGCAGCTACACACTTAACTAATAACAGTTAACTAGAACTCATCACTTAACTAGCAGATACTCACTTAACTAATCACTGTTAACTAGAACTCATCACTTAACTAGCAGCTACTCACTTAACTAATGACTGTTAACTAGAACTCATCACTTAACTAGCAGCTACTAACTTAACTAATCACTGTTAACTAGCAATTAGTCACTTAACTAATCACTCTTAACTAGAACTCATCACATAACTAGCAGCTACTCACTTAACTAATTACTGTTAACTAGAACTCATCACTTAACTAGCAGCTACTTTCTTAACTAATCACTGTTAACTAAAGCTCATCACTTTACTAGCAGCTACTCACTTAACTAATCACAGTTAACTAGAACTCATCACTTAAATAGCAGCTACTCACTTAACTAATCATTGTTAACTATAACTTATCACTTAACTAGCAGCTATTCACTTAACTAATCACATTTAACTAGAACTCATCACTTAACTAGAAGCTACTTACTTAAATAATTACTGTTAACTACAATTTATCCCTTAACTAACAGCTACTTACTTAACTAATCACTCTTAACTAGAACTCATCACTTAACTAGCAGCTACTCACTTAACTAATCACAGTTAACTAGAACTCATCTCTTAACTTCCAGCTACTCACTTAACTAATCACTGTTAACTAGAACTCATCACTTAACTAGCAGCTACTCACTTAACTATTCACTGTTAACTAGAACTCATCACTGAACTA